>JAOWBC010001255.1:10173068-10192845 GCA_028566105.1 Hypoplectrus providencianus | reverse complement strand
TAGACATTTAGGACAAGAAATGACATATTTTTCGTGAAAAAAGAACAACTTTTCATCATATTTATTGTGAGAATGAGCAATCTATTTAAAGTGTATTGCTATCTATAAAGACCTTATCATAGACAGTAGACTCTTCAGAATGGACAGTGAGAAAGAGAAAGGAATAAAAAAAAGGTAAAATTTGTGTTTGAGAAGAGAATCGTCAAAGCACGAAACACAACTGCCTTCATTTTCATCTCCATCTGTGTTTGTCTCTGTGTTTTTTTTCCTCCCCTGGTCTTGTATCTATCCCACGTATTCCCCACTGCCCATGACATACTGGAAATGCCTGGTTAAGTGCTGTTCTGACATTAGCTGAGTGTAGTCACAGCATTTGGCCTGGGGACAAATGCTAGAAAGGCCCTATAAATATGGATGCCACCCACCCCTCCTCTTTTCTCCCGCTCTCCCCGGGCTCCCTGATGAGTTTGCATGTGTGTGTGTGTGTGTCTGTGTGGCACGCCGTTTGCTCTGTCACACCATGTCCCCACTGTTTGTTTACTCACACTGACAGAGATACACTCGCTTGCCGTCGGTGCTCGCCACCTACGCCTGCTGAAGTGCCAAAGAGCTTGCTAATGCTCCAGCTCCTCCTGTAAATAATGCATCCCGCCAATGCCAGGCAGCTAGCTAGCTCTGCGCGGCGGCGCCCCAGCTGTCTGAACTATTTCATAGGCTGATGAATCTGTTAGCCTGCGTGTCGCTCTCACTTCGCCTGTGTGACACTGTCACCTGCTGTTACATCGCAGAGCATCACACCCAGCGAGCTCAGAACTGCGTGAAAATGGTGCCAGTCGAGCCCAGGCCTCTTTCCGTGCGCCCACCTCTGCCCCTGGCGCTGTGGCGGCCCTGTGGGTGCCCGGTGGCTGCACTGATGCCAGCACGTGCGGAGCTGCAGGGAGGGTCCCCGTGGGGAGGAAGTGGGCCATTAGTACGGTCCTTGCCCCGGCGTTTTACTCCACTTCAGTACACATCACAGAGGGCCGCCCTCTCACTAACTAGCTAACACATGCTAATTAGTCTGGCGACAGAGCCAGTTCCCTTCTTGCTTTGGGAGCATATGTGTAGCTCCAGAGCAAAAGCTGGCTAAGGACTGACGCTGCTTCATTAAGTTTTCTTTAATGTACTTTGCACGGAAGCTTTCATACAGCAGCCTGAAAAATATAACTGATAACAGCAGAGCTTGTCTTATCTTAAAAGTGGGGAACTCGCTGCTTCAAGCACACATAAAGCATTGTGCTGTGACTTCCCTTACCTTCCAGAAGAGCGTGGCGTGCCGTCTGCTCTTGCCTTTTCCTGCAACGTCTTCATTTTCTGGAAACAAGAAACAACCACAGCCTTAATGAAACTTAATGATGATAGTCATAACACAACAATAATCCAGTGGTCTGGAAAACTAATCAATGCGTCTTCTCTCCTTCCCCTAATGACCTGTGAAAACAAAGCAATAAAAAGGCGGCGTGTGTTTGTTTTGGCCAAAGCAACAGGCTGATAAGAGCATCTGGCTGATTAGCGTCCGAGCAAAGCCAAAGACGGTCACAGAGATTAGGACACCACACAAAGCTAATGTCACCATGCGCAAGAAAAGTGCGTGCATGTGCGTTTCAGAAACATTCCCTCTCAGTGAAAGTGTGATTCCATATTCAGACCACCGCAGTAGACGTGCTATCTACGTGCTGGCTGTTTCATGTCTATTCATTTTCCTGTGACTGTAACTCTAGTCAGTGGTGGTTGTTTGTCATCCCAGTAGTGCGATGATGAACACATGTTGTTTCCCTTATCTTCCGTGTGAAGTGGCTGACCGGCGTAGCTCTCGTTTTAGAAGGCCTCTTGTCTTCGGTCTCTGGCTGATTCCTCCCAGACTCTGGCCCTTAACCACAAATCATTGTGGTATGCTGTGTGCAGCTTCAGGACACAAACGTGCACCCAAAACACTGCTTTAGCATCCTTTCCATCAGATTCATCTTTTTTTCTTTTTTTTTTCCTCCGTGGATGGAGAGTGTTGGTTTGAGTGACTGCTTTTAATTTGTTAAGTACAGATAGGGGAAATAAGGAAAAATAATATTTTGTTTTCACAGTGTGGTGGGAATGATAAAAAAAGGGTAGGAAAAGGAAAAATAGAGATGGTCACATTTATCAGTGCATGTGCAAAATCACACAAGCTCCTTTCAGCAGTTTTGATCAGGAGCAGAAACCTTTTTGGTCACCACATGCTACAGCAGGCTCACTGCATCTTGCCACTGCAATTAAAGACCAGTCAGTACATCATTTACATCAGTGGAAATCATGATATGTGCATGTGCTACACAACCACACAGAGGAAAAGACCACATCTACATTGTTCTCTTGGGTCCAAATCAAATATAAGTCATGCATACTGTATTAGGACACCCAGAGTTTCTGAAATTCTCAGAATTAAAATGATCCAACAAGGCCTGTAATAAATGTATTTCTTATTCCCTGGCCAGATCATATGAATACCTAAACACACAACACATTTCACATGACAACATGGGAGATCAGTGTCAGGTGGATTACATGGAATGATGGGGTGATGTGTCTTTTTTTTCCTCTTGCTTTCTGGAGAGCCTGGTGTCCTGATTAAAAATTTCAGCTCCACTGCCTTTCTAATTAATTAGCGAGGCCACTCAGAGGAGCGCTGTGGACCAATTAGTCTCTTGCAAGCCGATGATGCCTATCGCTACAGCATCACTGTACAGCTGTCGCTCCCCGCTCCGAGGACGGCTGGGAATGGACCCTCAGGTGCTCACACAGGTTCAAACAGCAGCGTGCGTGCATGCACACCACATCAGATGCATGCATACACACAGCATCTGAATAATAAAATAATAGAAAAGACGTACAAAATATACATGCATTGAGAAACACACGAGTATAGACTGACTGAGGTCATCTTTTCAATAAATAAAATCTGTTAAAAAAATGTTGTTGCGGTTGAAAAAATATGAATTGGTCAATAAACAGAAAATTTATCCACATCAATTCTGACACTTAAATAAATAAATACATTTGTAAGGTTATTTATCAAGTGACAATATCAAACGTGTGATGGTGAAATCCACCAATTTACTCCACTATGGGACTTCTGGGCATTTTCTTTAAAACTTGAATTTATTTATTTTTAAGGTTCAGCCACAAATAAACCCCCCAAAACCTTATTACTTATTTGTACACAAAAATTGAAAAAACGTTCGTTGCAGCCATAATTTCACCATTAATATTACTGTCGTTTTGTTCCAACTTAAACTGGCTCATCTACTTTAAAGCAGTGCAGTTTAAAAACATGCATCTAAAGCACACAAAGATATTGCTAAGAACAGTTTCATTGTCATACCATAATGTTGCTTTTCCCACCCCAACATAGTATATGACAGTTTGAGCTTCAAGGCATTGAAAATCAGGACAAAAGCCACCTGAAGACACTGAAGCAGCCCCTTTTTCATCCAACAAAAGCAAATGAAATATGGTGGACCAGTTTCTTGGGTCTGGTGGTGAATTCATCCTGCATGCTGACCACAGGGCTGGGTGGGGGGGCTGGAGGGTGGGGAGGTGTCTGCGTTTCTTCGGAAGGGTGGCAGAGTTTGCTGACTTTGTGAGAACGGACTAGTTATAAGAGCGAAGGAAGCTCATTTCCACTTCAAGGGGTCGTCTGAAACATGGCATCAGCAGGCCTCTCTGTTAGCTCTTGCTCGCCGCGCACTCGTACACGTGTGTGTGTGTGTGTGTGTGTGTTTGTGTGTGTGTACTAAAGCATGTGCACACACATCATCTGATCATCTCACATCCACAGATACTCATAATGCCTCCCCATCGCCTCCTCTCCCAAAGTCTAATGTTTATTCGTACTTGAGGAAAATACGCTGATACAGTTTTTCTTCGAGACTGAAAAACAGCCAAAAGCTACAAAAAAAAAAAAAAAAAAGAAACGTGGAACTTCAAAGCCCCCTGTGGTGGTGGGTACACATTAATGAACACATCACACAAATACAACGTCCTGCAAATACTTCACTTTCCCTCACAAGTCTGATTACAAAATGGATCGTGGAGTGTCACGTTTGAGCATCAAAAATGTGAGTGTGTTTGCACAGCGCAGACACACACTAACAAGAGTCACTTTGCAAGCACAAACAGTCAATACTGTAGTGGCTGATTAGTATGAGGAGAGGGGATGAATATTGGAGAAGGGCTCTCAAGAGCCACCCCGGAAACATGGAGAGGATGTCAAAGCATTTTGTTCCCATCTCGTTCATTAGATCTAACGCGGGCTAGTGGACGCTCAAAGTGTTTTTAAGTCCATTCACAATCACACACAAACACACAAGACAAAAAAAAAAAACCCACACTGCTGGAAACAGTTGTAGTTATTAGATCGGCGTGTCTGACATTTTGTCGACATAAGTAATTAATTTAGCCTTTCTATTGGGAAAGTCCAAAGAGCCCAATTAACATGGCTAATATTGCTGCATCGAGTAAAAACATCATTTTTTTTTAATACAGAGGGAATATTCAAATGACTTGCCTTCATTATTCAAATGTATAAGCAAAGTCATCACTGGGGGAAAGAGACAAGATGGGATTCACACTCGCAGGAACAAGGAAATGATAATCAATCTTTTATTTCTGCAAAGCAATCAAATAAACAGCATATGTGATTTTCCTTTATCTTGGTTTTATTTGTGTTGTATGAAATCTGAGGGGTTATTACATTCATGCTCATTATTCTTCACAAGGAATTTAGATTCTTATTTTTTGCATGTATTGACTAAGTGCCACGCAGCTGCGATTATTGTTAATTATTTAATTCGAAAGATAACAGAATCGGATATCTTGACAGAATGTTTGCATGAGCCGAGAAGCGGTTTGGTATTTAAATGAAATTATACAGTAAGTCGAGGCTTTGGAGGAAGAGGATTTTTGACTTTTACAGTTGGTCCGGTACACATGCTCAGACAGGAAGCCAGGCCAAGACTCGCTCAGCTGCCAAATCCCACGGCTTTGTAAGCAACACGCTGCAGAAACAGAATCAGACAAATAATATTCTTAATTTAGAGAATAAAAAAATGCAAAGGTCAAAGGCAGGAGTGAGGGCCGTTTTATAGTTTATTTGAATCTGTTTTTATAGATTGCTATTGTGGTGCTGTGTTTTCTATTTTCACGGCTCGTTCGGGTGTTTGTTTTCTAGCGAGCTCAGGGGCCCCACTACTGCAAGGCCCGGGCTCTTGGCTCGACTCTCCCACTCGTATAGCTATAACAAAGTCAATATTACAAAGAGGTAACACATGTCGAGGTATGCTTCAGGCCTGCCCTGCTGCTGTGATCCTGGATTGGGACACACACACACACACACACACACTCACACACACACAGAAACACTTGCACGTACACTGTGTAAAAGAATGCATGCCTTCAATAGCCGGCTGCCTACCTCCATGAAGAAAAATGTATGCCACTTTTTTTTTTCATCCCTTTGCAAATTTGTTCTCTGGTTCAAGCTGGTATTTTGGATTTCACACATGTGAAATTGCTCATACATGTGTGTGTGTGTGTGTGTGTGGGAGTGTGTGTGAACTTCCTACACAGTGTGTGAGCGCAAAGTACTTGTTGGTGTCTGCGCGTTCACATAAATTTGGAGTGTGTGTGTGTGAGGGCCAGTTTGTTTTGTTTTTCCCTTACTTCAGCACATCTGAGAGAGCTTTTCTGGAACTCCTGAGCCCTGTCCAAACAAAGATGGCCGAATGTGAGGGATGGAGGGGAGGTGGATCAGGACGTGCGTGCGTGTGTCTATGTGAGTGTGTGTGTGTGTGTTTGGGATTTTTCAAGTAAGCTGGGACCAGAAGGGCCTTGCGAAAAAACCAAGAGGAGGGAGAGAAAACCGAGCCCCTGAGAAAGGCAGCTGGAAACACGGAGACTTGCGGTCTTTCTCCCCCTCATCCCCCACCGCTCTCTCCCTGGTCCAGCTGCACTCAGATGTGTCTGACTGGTCCCCCTCCACACCACCACCGAATCCACCCACCCACCCCTGCGCTCTCCCAAGCTCAATGCCACTGCCAAGGAGGGAGAGAAAGAGGGAGAGTGTCACAGCTGGTAATACTTACTGGCCATTTTGCCGCGGTAAAGGCATGAGATTCATTAGGCCAGGGCCCGCGTGTTTTGTGCTGAGTACCGGCCGTGTTATTGTTAGGATGTGGTAAAATTATAAATATGGAGGGGTGAGGGGGGATTTGGGGGTGCAGGAATCTAAGTGGAAGGGTTGGAGAGAGGGAGAGAGAGAGAGAGGAAGAAGAGGAGAAACATGCCACTCATTAACTCCTCTGCCACAGTCTTGTTTCTCATGATTGTGTGGCAATAAAAAAGTCTGTCACAATTTGTCAAAGTTAATGACTCAATGGCACACCAGCACTCGGGCGCTGGAAGACACGCTAACATATGTCGAATTAGTCAATAGCTTTATAATTGCAGAAATAAGGATTCCGGCTTTAGCCAAATGAAGCGGACTTAGAGGGTCCTGAGAGGGAATTCGCAATTTGGTCAGGTCGATTGCAGAATGGCAATCACCAAGGCTTGGCACTGATTTCCTCACGCAAAAGAGGGTTTTTTCCCCCCTTCTTTTGCATTCTGTCTTTCTTTCTTCCCTCCCTCCCGTCTGTTTGCTCTGCGGTCTTCTTTGTGACCTGTGACTCTGGAACGGCGTCTAGCCTCCACTTCAGCCCCTCTATCTGTGAACTTTGTAAGACTGATAAAGACTAAGACAGCCATATGGACTTTCCTTTGGTTTCCCGTCTCCCTCCCTCTCTCCTGTCCCACAACACACACACACACACAGAGTCATCCAAAGACACTCCTCACTTCTCTCCCTCATTGTGTGGCTTTGGGAGTGACACACTTGTCACTGCAGTAATGTAGCCATTGGTTGAACACTCTCCCTCCCCTCTCTGTCTCTATCTCTGCCTTGAGTCCTCTTTTTCTGTCATTTGCTGACTGTAAATACTAATAAAAGTTGCAGCTTTTTCTCGGAGTCTTAAAGCAGGAACTACGACTCAGGAGCAGTCTTCTCACTATGCTGGCTGAGGTAAACGATTGCACAAATCTGTAAATAACAACAGTCTGGGCATTGATTTTTCTTTCTCCTTGTTGCTCTGCCACTTCTGGTGATATTTTATAATGTCAGTGGATGCAGCACTGTGGTTGCAAATAATCTGAATAGAGCAATTATCCTTAGTTCAGCATGGCGTCGACGTAGTTTTGTATTTCCACAGCTGTTGGGCGTGCAGGCCCAGGTGTTTACAAGTAAACCCACCATGCTGACACACTGTTTGAACAAAACTCTGAGGAAAGAAACAAATATTATTGCCCAGTCGTGTGTCTTGAAAACAGGCCAATGTGTCTACAGTAGTGTTCGGGTTTAGTTGAAAAAACACATATACATAATTCGGAGATTGCTTACACACAATTAGTGCAGCCGTTTTTACATTAAAAAATGGTCAAAGAAAATAAAGAGCTATTGGCAAGATTACATCTAGGAATTCTTCCAAGATTTCTCTGGCTGCGAGCGAGTTTGAGTAGGGGAATTCACTGAGTGTGGGTGTTTGTGTGTGTGTGTGTGCATGTTTGCATGAGAGGGAATGTGGGAGAGTGTGTGGGCGCTCGTCTGTAGTTCAGGAGGTAGAGTCCCACCTTGTAGACGAGTGTGATGACTAAATGTCAATTTGGGGGAGTCTCTGCAGTGCTGGCCTCCTGTCGTCAAGCTGTGTGTGTGTGTATGTGTGTGTGTACCGTCGCCCACGCCAACCAATGATCACCATGGAGATGTCCCCTCGCAGAGAGGGGTCGGCAATATGTCTGGGCTCTGACTAATACTTTCTGTTTGTGTTAGGGTGTAGATGGGGAGGGAAGTAAAGAGCAGACGGTCATCTTCTCTCCCCTCTCTCTGTTTCCACCACTCCTCCTCTCTGTCCCTTTCCCTTTCTACTCCCTCTCTCTTTTCTCTTCTTTCTCCTCACTCAAACATGTGTATGGTCGCACTGTGTGGTCATGTCACTCCCTCCAGTCTCCAGGCACAACCCTAGCGTGTTGTTGCCCTCACTGTGATATTTGCATTCGGCGGGGGCGATCAGAGGGCCAGCGAGTGCAGGTGTCACTTCTGACAGGGAGTTGTCCTTATCTGGCGCAGGTCGTTCCCTCTGATAGGCTGAAGGTCAGAGCACATCTAGTATATATTCACGACAACGGCTTCTTTTATTTTCTTTCCTTTCCTATCCGTACAATGGAAGGTGATAAGGAAGTGTGTCTCTGAACAAAGCGTAACAACTTGCAGAGTGATTACTGGCTTTTTATTTGACTTCATTGCCAGAGCAATTAGTCCGCCAACACAAAATTAAGTCACAATTTGGATTATTGATAAATTGTTAAAGTCATTTATCAAGTATCTGCTGACTTCAACTTCTCAAATATGAGTGTTTTCTTCATTTAAGATCCCTACTGATTTAAATGGATACTTCAACCCAACAATGACTGTTTTGTTTTAAGTTGCTCAGCTTGTTTTAACTTAAATTCATGAAGAAACCTTTGCTTTTCCTCACACACCTCTACGGCAAACCAGGAACAGATAGAGATGAACTTTAACAAGAAAAACGCTTGAATAAATGTAGTAAATTTGGCTGCATTAAGCAGCAACAAGTATAACTTTATCAAAATATCCTTGAACAAACTCTTACACAACTCATGCAGTAGGAAGTACGAAGCATATGACTGGATAAAAGAGGCTTGGATTATCCTGCACACATTTTTGGGTTAACAAACAAACAAAAACAAAGATCTTTTAAATTGGGTCATCAAAGAATTATGTGCAACACATGTATTAAGCAGGGCGGATATAACTAAAAAAAAAAAAAAAAAAGTCCTTCCTGGTAAACGTGACCCTGAACCCTGAACATTTATGGGGATTTTCTTCCTGTAATCTGTTATTACTGACGGAAAATTCTGTATGTTCACACTGATGTAAACCAAAGCTGTTTGATGGTTTTGGTAACACCAGCATCATTTATTTAGCTGTGTTTCAGGTTATCATATGAAATGCACATGGTGAATTGTAACAAAACTTGCATCATACAGGAGAAATTTTGGAGACCTGGCCTGACATCTTTTGTACAACATTTTCTAAACCTTCCTACCTCCCCTCATCAGCTTTCCTCTGCCTTCTCCACCTTCTCTGCAACACCTCTTCCCCACCTTTCCGATACATCAGCTTGCCCAGCTCCCCCCACCTCAAACACACCCCCTCTGCTCCCTTGCTATCTGGCTTCTCTTCCTTTTCGCCAACTTTCCCTTCCTTCTCTCTTTTTCCCTCCCTGCATCCCCTCCCTGCTTCCCTGAGCACCCTTCTTTGAACCTGGCCTTGTGTCTGTGGACCCAGAGGTCTGTCACTGGGCAGATGGTTTGATCTCTGGCTGGGGAAATGCTTTGAGGCGGCTGAGAGGGGCCAGGGGCCTGGACTGGGGGCCTCTGCCTGGACCTGCTGTCTACACAAAAGATGGGAGAAACTGCTGCTCCCTTGATGCTTCGGTATTTGAACTGACAGTGTAGTCCAGTGATAACAGTGCGGTACTGCTCTCAGTCTATACAGGCTGCACTCACTGAGAGCATGGCATATGATAGCGAGATCACAGGGTGGTGTTTCTGGTCCAGTATTGTGATATTTCACTCCCTCTCCCTCACTGTTTCTCAATATCAAAGCCAGCTGGGTCATTTTTCTGTCCACTTCATAAACAAGCATGACTGTCCTGGAGAACACGCACAGCTATTTATCATGCGAGTGAGTCAGGCCGAGGGTTTCGTCATCGATCTGATTTGAAATTTTTCGGGGCGGTGCTCATGATTGGGGAGATTTGCTCTCTGTGACTGTGTCGAACCACACACAAGAAGCAGGAATGTTGGACGGAGACATTTTTGCTTGTTTGATTGTGGAGTAATAACATGGGTGTTGTGTCTGTGTGAAGGATTGCAGAGCATGAGTCATATCTGACAGCTGACAAACATAAAAAGACAGGACTGGACCTCAACTGAGCTGAACCTGGACATCATGTGGAACGACAAGAGATGACAGGTTTCATCACTCACTATTCAGATGTTTGGCTTGTCCAGTTATGAACTTCAGATTTATGTTATTGATTACAGATTCTCATCAAAGACCGCTGCTTCAGAATTTCACTACTAGCATGGGTATAAACAGAATAACTAACCTAACTCTAACCCTAAGTAACCCTAACCCTTACCTGATCAAACAGCAGACTTTCACCCAGGAGAACGGGATTCACGTCCAATGTGAAAACAAAAGTCAACGATTTTTATGTAACTTACATATTTTCCCCGACTTCTTTGGCTCATGCTCATTTTTTTACCCTTTAAATCGTCTTTCATTGAAACAGCAGCCTTTTTTACAACCCTGAACTATACATTTATGGTCAAATATATTTCTTTTAGTTTTAAAAAGACAAAAGCTCATGTTAGGTCATTATAGGTTGGTCTATTCTGTAGTTTGGGTTGAAGATTATTTGAGTCTGTGGCAAGGAGCAGATTCACTTAAATAGTCTGATGACACATATACCAAACATGACATTTTCTGTCACTATCTATTGGGTCTTGCAGCCTTTAATGTATGACCCCCTTCATTCTTTGGGCCATCACAAATAATGTTTTGTTACAGTAACAGCAGGTGTACTGCAACAAGAATGAAATGCACTGCCAAACATATGAAACTTGTGTTTCACAGACACAATACGTTCACAGATGAATTTTATTGTTCCCCAGTCTTTGTTAAAATGTTTATTTACTTTTTCATTTCCCAAACTTCATTTTCAAATTTGGCCCTTCTCAACGTTAGTCTAAGAAGTTTACAGTATGTTACTAACAGGACTTTAAAAAGCGTTAAATCCAAACACTGCAATAACTTTTTGTATACATTTTATCAGATCTGAGGGACATTTACTGATTGACAATGAATCTTAAAATCTGTCAAGACCCGAGGAGCATTAATTAAGGGTGCGTGCAAACAACAGACATGGCTGCTTCCATTTGTTTGACTTAAAGGAAGAAAGGAGAGGGAAGAAAAGAGAAGGGTCCCAGGTCTCCTCATGAATACATGAAAACACATGCTTCTCTTCTCCTTCTGTAATCCACCGGGGACTCACGCCCCATTTGGTTCCCATTAGCATAGCTCTGGTCGCTCTGCCCCGTGTCAAAGCCCAGACGCACAGCTGCACAAAGGACAGGGACCTCTGGCTCTGTGACTGCCAGCCGCTGGGCTCAAAACCAGAACTGACATGGAGGACGGGCCTTACACTGTGGGGATTTCAGCGCGAAGACACAGCCTTTTCGACAGTTTCCTCCTATACTGTTTCATACTGAAGGCGGTGCACCAGTGATTAATTGTTGTTTATTTTGTAGCACTTTGTAAGGCAAGAAAGCTCTGTTTCAAGTCAAATCCAATGTATAAAATCAAACAAGAAAAAATTAGGCTTGGCATGAGGTATTTGCTCCCCTGTATTTTGTGGCGTGCTGTGTCTGACTACAAAGCCTTTCTTTATTCGGCGTGTTTTATTTGTCACCTGTTTCCAATATGGACATTGTGAAGTCCTGATCTATCTGACGGAGCCAGGGCCTCGTTTTATGACACGCAAAGCCGCTGTGCCTCTTTTCCTACACACGTTGGCTGCACATTTCTGGCAGGAAATTGACAGCATTTCAGCAGCTAACTCATGGATGAGATAATATCTTGTGGGTGGAAGAGAGGACAAGATGCTCCCAGTGTTTTACAGTGACCCTAAGCAGAGACAAATTTAAATCCGAAGCTGCTGCGGCTGCAAAGAACGAGGCGCGCACACACACATGCGCACGTACACACAGGGTTTTCATTTAAATCTCGGCTTTGCTTAACTCACCAAACAAGAAATGTGGTCTGTGGCTGTGTGTTGAACATGGTAAAGGTTTCAATTAAAGTAGGAGGAACAATACCCACCCAGCATCTAGCAGCTGTCTGGGTTGGCTTTCTATTGTACGCTGTCAAGGGAGGATACAGCGAGGCTGGAAGGGACTCGTGGTGTTTTAGCGGTGCTTTTCCGGTGGCATATGGTTACAACGTCAACCTTAAAATATGACAGGGCAGTAAAACAGTTGCACAGGATATTAGTTTAGGATCACCATCAGCTCTTTGGTTTCATAAGACTTGAAGTGGCCAAAACTCTGTCTTTGTTGACCTCTGCATATGCAGCTCGGTTTAGCGATGGACTCATTTGCATGTATTGGCATTGACTCTGGGCCATGTTGCCTGTCTTTCCCAGTCTGTTTAAAATCCTCTTTGGACAAGACAATATGAAGAGTCCAGCCTGAAGCCATCTTGTTCTGCAGCTCCCCTTTCCTGCAGTTCTTCAGTCCATCTGTCCCACTAACAGTCTTTTAATTGAGAGTCCTCCCCAGTCTGATGCTGGCCATTGCTGACTGTCAGTGTTTATACAATTGGGCTGGGACAGGGACTGCGAGCCAAGCAAAACATCCATGAAACATCAAGCCTCCAGCTAAACAAAAACCAGCAGTGAGACACACACACTTGAGCCAGATAAGGGCCGAAAATGATGCTTTCTGAACGCAGTCAGGTTAAGTTGTTGACCATAGCGGTAACACGGCAGCTGTGTGAGTGTTGACTGTTGTCTGGGTCTAATTGCTACAGCGTTGTGGGATTTTCTTCACTTGCAAACCGCTTTTTTCTTTCCTTGCTGCTCATTTTTCTGGTGATTTATGAAGTCTCACACACACACTCGCTCACACACACCCCTCTGTCCTTTTCCTCACCGTCGTCCTCTTTAGTTGCGAGCCAAAGAGGAAACCCTGGCGAGACGCTAGCACAGTGACTAATGCTGTGTATCTGGCCGGGGCCTCAGATAACACAGCCTCCTCCTCCGCCTGCTGTGACAAATATGTGCGAGTGTAGCGGTGGGATCTGGGCCCAAGCTTGTCCCTGACCCAGCCCAGGCCAGACACAGGTTAAACCACGGCCAAATGAAACCCAGATCCATGTTGGCCACAGAAGCAGAGTTCTGAGTACGTGAGAAGAAGTCTTTATGACTTTGTCTTTCTTGTTTCCTCTGACAAGCCACACGCAGACAAACTCAAATCCTTGATTATGCTGTTTTTGATGGCATTCTTTGACAAATCCATCCTCTGCTTCTGTTGAAATGATTCTGTAATCACACTTTAAACTTTCATCTTATTGCATATTATCAATTTTGTCATATTGCAAACATCACTTTTCTAACTGAATACAGAACAATGCACAAATGAATCCTAAGAAATAACAGGCACAGTACATCCTCTCCCTTCCCCTTTCTCCCGTCAGTGCCTCCTCAGTTGAGGGGGCTTGCTGCTTTAATGCTTCTTAATGCTGCTGTCTGCTTAATGGGCCAGATATGAGAGGTGCTGCTAGCCAGCGTAATAAGTCAGTGATTAGAGGGCGCCTTGTCACAGCAGCAGCCCCGCAGACAGTGGCACGCTCTAATTGCCGTATTAGACGCCCCTTAACTATCTTGTCAGCTGTCAGACCCTAGCTCGTAAACAGCAGAGGTGCATTTGATATTTCCAATTGTTTATTTCCGTCTGCTGCTGCTGCTGTTAGTGCAGCCGCACTGAGAGGTAATTAGAAAAGGGTTGTGTTGTGTGACATCACTGGGCTAAAATTGGGTACTCTAAATTAGAGTCTGCAAAATCTAAGGAGAGTTATATAAAAGGGATAATATTCTGTGGCAAAACATCTGACATGGAAGCAAAACTAAAATTCAAAGTGCAAAGTTGGCAGTGTGAAACATGGCTGAGCAGCAACTAACTGCTGTTATTGATTCATCGACTGATTATTTGTAAGATTTATAAATTTTTCTTGTCTTTAAAATGTCAGCAAATGGTGTCAATGTCCACTGCTTTTACTAGTAACCAAAAGTCTTCATATTTAAAATATTTCATATATATATTTTGACCAAAAGCCAAATAGTAAGAATTGATTTTGAAAAGCTTGAGTCAATTAATCTTTTGGTAGTTTTTGCTGAGAAAATGACTTCAAGAACTACTATCTTATCAAAATTGTTGTTGATTAGGTTTCTATTAATCCAGTTATAAGTTAATTAAATAATCTTTTTCTGTTTTTTCAATGTTTGAATGTTTGAAAAGTCCTCCTTTTGTTCTTGTTTTGATTGAGTGTCAGAAAATTACCTTTTATATCTTAAACCCTTAAATATGTTCGGTGACTAGATTGAAAGCCATGTTGTGGGTGTCCTACACTGTGACATCGGATAGTAAGAAAGTGCACGTGAATGCCAAGAACAACTTTCCCTCTACCTGAAGGGTCACAGGTTTGACCCCAGTCACGGTCATGTCTGCTGCATAAGTGTCCTTGAAGGGAAACGGTGAACTGAGTTATTGCACGTTGCTCTGGATAAGAACATCAGCCCAGCACATAATGTATGCACACTCCGTCTGACACTTGGCGTGTAATCCTCACACACGGTGAGGATTGCCGTGCCCGCACCTGGAGGGCTTAAAAACGGTGTAAAGTCAAATAATCTCTACCTCCTGTCTCAACCGGTGTCAAACGCTGAGGTGACATGGTTAGAAGTGGTGTAATTTTTATGTTTAATCTCGGATTAGTCCATGTTCAATTTGACACCTCCAGTTGCTAATCTGGTTTACGACACTTTGGCGCGAGCAGGGGGGGGTTGTGATAGTTTCATGGTCCCTTAGTAGATTACAAGTGAGTTTTATATCCTGAATTACAGGATATTGGTCTAAGCCACTGACTAGGTAATGTTACTTCCTGCTGTTAAATGTGCACTTGGGTCAATACTGGAGCACAAATATCCTACTCGTGCATTGACCTCTGCTGTGTGACGTAAAGGCTGATGTGTGCTGCTGACCCTTTTCTATCTGCAAGTGCTGATCGACTCTTTCTGGTTGTGAAATATAGGTTGTTGGCGCAGACATGGACTCCAACCTACGACCCCTTTGTGTTCATGTCTTTGTCACAGTATTGTCACACTGTTGCCTTTAAGGAATAGCACTGAGACATTGTGAGATAGCGTATAAGTGGGGATTGTAAATTCATAAAGTTTCATGATAAGTCGGGCTTTAGTGTGAGGATAAGCAGTTTATTTGTCACTGCCACATGCAGATAGCGCCTCCGCAGTCTGATCAGACAGGTTTGCTCAGTTCTGGATTATTTGGGCTTTCCTGTCAAAATAAATAAGCAGCCACTCACAGCAGTCGCCTTGTACATAACGCTCAATTTCCTGCCTCAAGCATTCCTGACATTTTTTGCTCTGTAATTTAAGATTTTTTTTAACACCCTCAGTCATTCGGTACTGACTCAAGTCCATGTGTGCCAAATGTAAATTACATTATCCTTAACATGTGGAATTGCTGTTTATTGTACCAAGCAATTAGCTTTTTTTATTCCAACATCAGCAGCCAACACACTTAAATTACATGTTAATGTTAAGGAAATACAATATTTGATTTTATAAAAGAGATAAGCATGTTTTAAGAGCGCTCCAAGGCTGCACCAATTCCCCCGCAGCTGCAGATTCCCTTAGAGGCAGTTTGGGTTGCAGAAGCGTTGCTATCTTTATCCATCAATTCATCTTAATAATGTAAAAAAAAATCTCTGATAAACAAAGGGCTGCCAATGCTTATTAAGATTCATGTTTCTAATTCCTTTTTCTCTTTCGACTCCTTTTATTCTGTCTTCGCCATGTCAGTGAGAAATTTACAGCTCGCAGCTGCTTCACTCATTTGGATGATAGAGCTGTATTCATTTGTGTGGATTTTTTTTTTTTTATATATATCATACATTTTCTCCCTACGGTACAATCTCTTTTTAATGTTTGAAGAATGTGAAACATCTTACAGGATCAAATGAAGCTGGCGGCAAAAATGTACCTGCATATTTTTTTCTTAACAGCTCTTTATGAAGGCTCAGGCAGACGATGCATTGTGCTGTACCGAGTTGCCCTCGTCAAGTCTGGACACTTAACCTCTCACTACTAAAAGCTTTCTGGGGTCAGACTAAGTGCAGCTCCAGTGTTGAGTAATGGAGCCTCAGTCAAAACAAGTTACATTTCTGTGTTTTCAGGAAGGGAAGTCCTTTTGTCGGTTCTCATGAACTCTGGGAAATTACAGTATGGGGAGGCAGAATCACACATTGAGATGAGGCAGTAGTTCTGTTGCTGAGCGATTTACTTTGTAGCTCCAACGGCTGATATGTTATGTACCACAATTATCACATTTTTAAGCACAAGTTTAGACAAAGTAATCATTTGTCCCGGCGTTTTTCTGTTTGTATTTATGACTGTTGCCTGATAACTGCTCTTTCTCAATCCAAGTTTTATCTTTTGCTGTGACTGACGTGGTATGTCTCTGTTTCTTTCCTTTGTCTCTGCAGGCCATTCGCTGCACACTGGTGAACTGCACATGTGAGTGTTTCCAGCCAGGGAAGATTCACCTACGAACATGTGACCAGTGCAAACATGGCTGGGTAGCTCACGGTGAGTACACTCAATTGCACTCACTGTGCTAATGTTAAAACTTTCAAACTTGCTCCTCATGTTGTGAAGAAACAGTGAGCTGATCAGATCTATTTTCTTAATAAGAAATTACAACACATGCACAATATGTTTTAATTATATTTTGTAACTGCAGACAGTTTTTTTCAGTTTTTTTTTTTTCAGTCTGCGAATGCACTAAAATGCAAAGGTTTTTTTTTTCTTTAACTAATTTTTCACTCACAACAAACTTTGCTATTTTTGTTTGCTTCTGTATTTTTCTGTTGCGTTCAAAGTCTTGTTTTTGCACCTCATATCAAAGTAAAAAAGAACACAACCACAAGACAGATAGAGAAGCAAGAGACCACACCTCATGAGTTTTTCACGCGGGTATAAGGGAAAAAAGGGAGAGGAGGCAAGAAAGTACAAAGAGAAGGAGGAGGGAAAAAAAAAGAAAAAAGAAAACACCTGTTTGGCTTGCGTCCGCACAAGAGCGAGCCATGGGCCCTTCAGCGGATCGCAAAGGACCCCATTGACTATTTTTTAATCTCTCCCTCTGAACTGTCAGACGCCCATCTCTCCTCTCCCCCACTTTTCATTTCATGTCGGCATTGGCAGCGACTCTGACAAGTAGTTCTTCATTTTTTATTATGTTCGTGTCTGGCTGCGCTGTGTTGTCAGGCAAAGCGCTCGTCAGCAGGAAAAAGCCGTCCCAGGATCAGAGAGAGACCCAACCAGGTGTCACCCAGACAGGCAGGGGAAGGGGGGAGGGAGGGAGAGAGGTATGAGGTAAGGGGAGAGAGGGATTGAGACAGAGGGGAAGAAAGAGAGAGTGGACCAGGTGTCGCGCAGACAGCCAGAGAGGAGGAAGAGGTGACTGAGGTTGTGATAGAGGGGGCAGAAACAAAAGCTAGCTCGCACTCATGGAACACACACACTCTGTCTGGCTGCTGGGCTTTGTTTGCAGCCTAAGACACTATCTGCAATTTTTATCTGTGAAATAAATCAATCTGTGTTGAAATATGCGTTTTGAAACATGTAATTGCACAGAGAAATATATCAGAGGACAGTGCTCTTCCAGGAGATAAATGACAAGATTCATAATAAATGACTTATTCTACAGTATCAGTTCTCTATTCAGAAACATCGTCATGATTTTAAGGAGGGTGGTGTGTTAAATGCAGTAATGTATCATTTCTATTGTATTTGTTATAATGTCATAATTATGAAAAGCATTATATGTAGATAAATATGTTATTGAGTATTTTGGTTAAAAATATATATATATATAAAATTAATATAATGGTTTAAATAATAGATTGAAACATTTAACAAGATATGCTTCCAAATTCTCTTAATGAAAACAAAAGCGGGATCATTTATTCTTCTCTTTGTTTTGTGTTAACAATTTGTTCAATGGACTGATGAAATGAGTTATTATATTTTAATTAAATTAAATAACGATCATAGGGCCTCAATGTGGTGCATTCCAAAGCAGTATGGTAGTTTTTATCAAACTTGATACCATGTAGCTTTTTAACTTCATAATAATAATAAAAAATATATATATTTAAAAATGTAGAATGAAGAAGATGTAACGGCATAAATAGTTGTATCAATGTTCTAGCAATAGAATAGTCAGCAGTGCGAAAATAAAAATAATCTAATTCTGATTTTAAAAAACAACATTTCACTTTATAATCCATGAACCAGGAAATAAATAAAAGGCACAAATATATGCAGCAACACATGCAAGTCCAGCCACAAACAGAAAGAATTCAGATCCGAGACGAACAGGATGGATGAGCTGCAGGTTGGGGTTGAGATGGAGACAAAAGAGGCGAATAAAAAGGGAGATGTAAGAGCAGCGTAAATGTGAGAGAGCAAGAGATTAGATTAAATAGAAAGAATGGCAGATAATTACATTAATGTCATTGCTTTTATCTGATTGATACGTTCTTATCAGCTCGTGCTGACCGTGCAGTAGCCTCGGAAGGAAGATTTGAGATGAGAAGGAAACTTGATAGTCATTAACCGGGCCTCTGTGTGTGCATATATGTGTGTGTGTTTCTTCTGTTCTGCAGCTCTGGACAAGCTCAGCACCCAGCACCTTTACCACCCAACCCAGGTGGAGATCGTTCAGTCCAACGTGGTGTTCGACATCAGCAGCCTCATGCTGTACGGCACCCAGGCCGTACCTGTCAGACTCAAGATCCTCCTCGACCGCCTCTTCTCCGTGCTGAAGCAGGAAGAGGTGCTGCACATCCTGCACGGCCTGGGCTGGACCCTCCGAGACTACGTCAGGGGCTACATACTGCAGGTCAGTGACTACATGGCATGCTACAGCGCCACACACGTAAAGCGTTACACAGGTTTAGTGTAAACATCAAAAAGGGATTCGCGAACATCCCTGCACATGCTTTTAGATTTGCCTGCAATTTTTTTGGTGAGTTTTTCCAAGTGGGGATAAGTGATCACTACCATTACTTTCTCACCAAGAGTATCTACAGATTTCTCCAGTTATTTTGAGAGGTATTGATCACGAGCACAATAGTGACAATCTAGGCCACTTCAGTCCCATTGCCGATCCATTTTCCTCACATTTTCCCGGCTGTTACTGCTACTTCAGTCTGCCCTCTTTTCCTGCCCTGTCAACACTATGCCCCTCTGCTGGAAAAAGGAAAAGGATTAAAAAAAAAAAAAAAAGTGGAGAAAAATGTCACGCCAGCAAACTATAAAACCACTGTAGTGCGTTTCCTCTCTCCATCCATCCTTCCCTCCACCACTCCCTCCCATATAATTGCAGTCAGACACATTTCTCAATCAAAGGTACGGAGGTTTTGGTGTTGAAACCCAAACCAAAGTGTTCCTGAATGAATTAGTTAAGAGCAAGTGAACATGTGCATGTGGTTAGTGTGTGTGTGTGTGTGTGTGTGTGTGTGTGTGTGTATATATGTGTGTGCACATGTGCTTATCTGTATGCGTACATGGTTTAGTGTTCCAAGAGTGTAAGTGGAACAGCATGGTGAGGAGAGGGTGGTTTGTATGTGGAAACAGCTTCTGTGAGTAAAGCGCTCGCAGATCCAGTCCCTTTCTCTTAAAGAACACACACACACACACACACACACACACACACACACACA
>JAOWBC010001255.1:10123557-10149817 GCA_028566105.1 Hypoplectrus providencianus | reverse complement strand
CACACACATACACATTCATGCACACATAAACAAGAACATCCTCCGGGCCGCTGGCGATGTGAGCCCCTGGGCCACAGGGAACGATGTGTTCTGGCACATCGGTTGGGGTAGTGTGAATTACACTGCAGCCACACTGGCACCCTGCACCTCCAAGATGAATGAGCCAACTATCATGCCAGGCAACAATTCCAGTGTGGCTGTTTAAAAACAGCGATACTGCGCTGCTGGTAATTTGGGACCATTTTACCCACTCTGTGCAATATTTCCCTTTGATAAAACTATAACGTTCTGCATTCACTGCAGCCTGACCTTAGCTGTCACTTGCAATATATTTATTTTAAATGCTTTCCAAAAGTAGTTTTTAGTTTACTGATCAAATTCGGAAAAATTACAAATTAAAAGTGACTTGCTAAAACAAGTTAACTAATTTAGTTCCCTGGTTATTTTTTTAAAGGATATACAAATATTTAATTTTCTACCTTTATTATGTATTTACTCTTACCTTGGCTTCTATCTTATGTCTTCCTGAGGTGCCAGAAACGTAAGCACTATTCACATGTTTTACTGATCTATAAAAGAGTGATATTTTTGTGCATTTATATAAAAATCATGTTTAGACATGCTTTACAATGAATTCTTTCATCCATTTAACATGGTATAATTATCATAAGCCATGGCTGTTAAGAAAGCTAAATTAAGTATCCATTAACCATTCATTAATGATGCTTATTATCCCGTATTACAATCTCTTGAATGTGTGTGTACAAAAGTCACAATGAATTTGTTTTCAAATACAGATACATATTCAGTTATTAGTTAGTTATTATTCAGTTATTAACAGAAGTCCCCCTTGCTTAATTTGTCTGTTAAAAGTAACCAAAGCAGAAAAAAATGGAAGTGACATAGAAAGAGCCCGATTTAAAACCTGGGATGTTATATGTGCATGATAGGTTGCTGAGCCAACAGCACCATCAGGGCAGAGGGCACAAAACTTTGGAGTACTGGTACCAGCAGTCTCAGATATCCTCCTGTTATTTTCAAAGCTAACATAACACAGAATGAATGATTCACAATTACCGAGTCCTGTGCAACACATTGTTGACAATTCACCAAACAGCCTGTATCATAGATTCCTAGTTAACATGACAGACTCAGACTCCTCTGGGGCACCCAGACCCCCTAGTGGCCCTTCCTCAGTGTGAGTCAGGCTGCCAGTGAAATACTGTCGGAGAAAGGAGCGGGGTGGAGGGAAGGTAGCAGAGAGAGAGAGGCTCGAGTTAATGGTCTTGCATCTTCCTGGCAGCATGTCAATAATGGCTCTGATCACATTAAGTAAAGAGTCCATTAGCTTATTCTCTTTCCTCCTGCATGCTCCATAGCAAAGGCACAGGAGAAAACTGAAAAGCTCCCCTAATGCAGTGTGTCTGTGTGTTACAGACACCTCTATCTGTTCCCAGTCAGACCGAAACAAAATGACTTGGGAGGTACAATCCATTATCCATTCACATCTATTTCCTTTTACACAGTGACGTGAAAGTGATGTGTGGATTATTTGGATTGTGCGGAGATCAATGCTACATTCCAAGCAGTAAAGAGGAAAAATTCTGAGAAAATGTAACATATTTTTTCAACTGGGACTGCAACTCCTTTAGACTGTAGACACGGTATAGTCAAATGTGTCACATATAGGTTTAATGACCTGGATCCCTCATGTAAAGCTTTTATAAGCATTAAAAAAGGAATGCTTTTTTTCAAGGGCCTGAACAATATGGGATTTTCGAGACTGATATTATTTGTAGATGGGAAACTATACATCCTTTAAAGAATAACATTGTCAATTAATTTTTAATATGAACAGACAAAATAAAGAATACATCATAATAAAATAGCTAAATAAACAGTGTCAGTCAATTTCTAATCATTAACAATAAACAATACAATAATAATAATAATAAAACCAGTAATAATATTATTTCATAATGTCCAGTACCATAGTCAGTATTTTGTGGTGACAGTTAAATAAAAAATTATAACAAATAAAATAAAATACATTATAATCTGACAGCTTTCTTAATCAACCCAAGCATAATTTTCTGCATGATATGTTCTGTAATAAAATGCTTCATGTGGCCACATATCAGAAAATATATACACAGTTCACTTTATGACTCAGCATGGCTGTTCTTTAATTACATTTCACTTTCTTTGTTACTTACAAAGGACTGTGTTTTGCTACCGATTACTAGCCTTAGGGCTATTATGTGATAAGGGGTGGGTATTACATGAAAAAGAAACAGAAATGACTGATACATGAAGACACAGTACAAATGCAGTGTATGTGGCCAAAGAGCAAATTGTGAGCATATGTTAATGCACCTTCTCTGCATCGGCCTCCTGCCAAAATAGTAATCAAGACAAAGGAGTTGTGATATAAGCGGGAAAGAAAAGCAGGTTGTCAGCCCCCCCTTCCTCCACATCTCCAACAACACACACACACACACACACACACACTGGACAGACAGACCATTTCTCAGCCGCCTCACTGCTCTACATTGGCCCTGGAGGGGGCACAGCGGCCCCCACATCTGTCTCCCAGGCCCACGACAGACCTGGCTGCTGCATCCAGATCCAGCAGATCACACGAATCATCCTCAATTAATGTGAACCATCAGGCGTTCCCTCGCTGCCTCTACTCCACCCCTCTTCTCTGAGGCATCCCCTCTAGCTCAGTGCTGGGTCCGCTGAGTTTTACACATTGACCACGGCTACGGTTCCTTAGCACAGTTGGGTGAGGCCAGCCAACGTTCTTGTGTATGCTTTGTGAAAAGAGACAGGGAATCAATATATCAGTCCAGACCCAGACGATGCTCACATGTAAGTGCTGCGAGGCGGTTCTTCAGAGGTTCTGAACTCAGAGAACAGCCAACTTTGCTCTGCAGCGAACCGGGGCCTGAAATGGCTTCCATGTGCCGCCCCATCTGCACCTCTGCTGGGCTGTGGCCAAACAAATGTCCTTTTCACTTTTTAAAGATGCTGAGGGACAGCTTTAAAACCAGAAAAAGGTGGCGATGGTGGTGGTGGAGGTCAGTGGGGTTGGATAAATCAGAGATTTGAGGACTTTAAAAAAAAAAAAAATTATTTCAAATGACAGGTTTGTTTTCAAAAACAGATAATAAAAAAAGACAGGTCAGTGGGAAAAGAAACGGAAACTGTTTACTAAAGGCCACCTGGAACCAGGGATGTGCCAGATTGTGACTCACTCGTCTGTGGTAAAGTCCTCTATAATAAACCCCCCCGACCCCCCTCTCCCTTTCCTCGCAGTCTGCAACTGCACTATAAATCTCACTCCAGTCGATTAGTGTGCCCTTAGCAACAACTAACACACAGTCATGAAATTTTAACCAAAGCCATGAGTTAAATCAGGTTGAGAGGGGCAGGCGGGGTATCACGCGGCCTGTTGGTTGATCAGTGTGTCTGGCCTGGTGAAATAAACCCTGTGGCCTCCTTGAGTTTACTCACATCAAAGCCCAGGAAGCTTTCCTTTGTTGCAGTGATGAGTGTAATATTGACCAGCACAAAGCCCTTTGCATGACTGTCAATTAAATAATAAAATAGGAAACAAACTCCAATAGAAGTGTTCGAAGTTTTAATTTGGAATATGAGCTGATGCAGAGGGATCACCTGTATTTTCCATCGTCAGTGCTAAAATTAAAGATGGAAAAGATTCCATCTGGTGTATTTACTGACGCTTGTGCACAAAGGATGAACATAAGTGGTCGTAAACTGCAACACATTGTAACATGATTTTGAGCCGTTTTATCTGATGTACCTCATTTCCCACTAAGTATAAATGCAAATTGTCACTTATTAAAACCAGACTACATCCAGAAAATGCTGTGCTTTGACTTACAAGAAGAGACCAGTGTGCTATTCTTTGCACAATACTCTCCAAAGTATCCCAAAGAAATGGTGTGGGAAAGTTTAGAAATTAAACTTTTTTGCTGCTTTTTGATAGATATATGTACATCTATCAAAAAAGGTACAGATCACTGAGTTATGGCTAAATTTGTAAAACATGAAACAGTATTGTTTTTACGATTGCATATCAATTATATATTTATGTGAGCTTGTCCGTGACTAGACAGCCCATGTACAATAGATTTTTATCTTGCTATAAAGATACAAGCCAATGTTCCTGAAGTGTAGAAAAAAAAAATCAAAGCTCCAAGGTGGATGCACAAGGTCACATTTAAAAGTAACAGATTCTTTTGTTGAATGGAGAGCATAAAAGGAGGAATTTAACATGATCACAAAGTGCAAATTTCAACCTCTATGATTCTTACAAATGTCCTCCACCCACATCTGGACGTAGCTACTGATTTCCCTGTGGTCCATCACAGGGGAAGAAGTAGAGCAGGTTGTTCACACATGACCCCTGACCTGCCACTAGGGAGCCAGTGGGGGAGCAGCCTGTGTCTTGGGAGCTCTTGCCCTCTGATGTGATGGCTCCAGGCAGTGGGCTTTGCGTGAACCCATCCCCCATGGCACCCCTCGCCACTAGATCCTCTGCATTATTCATACAGCCCGAGTTGGGGTGGGGAGAGAAACAGAATATGGAAAAGGAAGCGCCAAGGTTCAAGACCTTCTCAGATCACAAGGAACTTCTGCTTAACCTCCCTTGAAGTGGCGAACACAAGGATAGAGCAGTTTTTTTTAAGGAACTGGATCTGAAAGCAGGACTGGGGATCAATGGGGATTCCCTCGGGGCTCGGTGGAGATCGCATTCACTGGAAGGTGATTGGTGAATCGATGTGGTTCCCATGGTTCACTTTGCCATTGTGAGAACTGATCCTTCCTATTGCAAGTGATACTGTCTTATGATCGGCCGAGTTGCTCTTATGTTAATGTAGCACCACTGTATCATCATCCTACACAGAATGGACGTATGTTAACATGAAAATGTAAATATCAGAGGTGTTATATGACACAGACACTGAGGGTCAGAGATCTTCCATTTGATGCAGTGTATATAAGTACAGGTCAGTGACACATATTTAAAGTGTAGCCAATATTTTTTTTTTTCTGTTTTGCGAAGCATGGCATCTCTCTTCAGTGCTTTCTAAACACATTCAGTCACTGAGTATGATAGGTGATGATTAGTGAAAAGCATATACATGTTAAGCTGTTAATCCCTAATGCACACCATGCAACCTAACAACGCAGCACACCCCGGCTCTTAATACAGCACAGCACATAACCTACTAATTGCATAATTGCCTGATTTGTTTTAACTGACAGTGGTGCCCTGGCCCATGACAAGGCCATCATTTGCTCATCCTCATTGTCAGCAATTTGCAAGGTGGATACCCTACTTCACACCCACCACACAACATCCAGCAGCACAGTATTAGAGACAGCCATGAATTAAGAATGCATCGCAGCGGCAGAGAGATGAATAAATACAGCCGTTGTTAGATTAATTCTGAGAGACATGGATGCAGGAAGATAAAATAAACTAACAGCAGCGGGCTGTCCACCAGATAAAGTGGGTACTCCATCGTCTCTCTGCTGTAATTATTGGCTAATAGTCATTAACCTGGCAAACAGAGGTTTAGCTGTATTGTTTAAAGGACTCTGGGATGCATAATGACAGACTAATATGTCATAGCACTGGGGGAGATGGGGGAGGGGTGGATTAATGAGATTTTACTGGAGGGAGTGTACAAGAAGAGGTGGGGCACGCCTGGAAAATATAGGGGAAAGAGGGCCACATTAAGCTAATTGGAAGATGAGTGCCTACTTGTAAAAGTGCTTCTAATGGCATATTTGTTTCTCTCACAGCATCACAAGGCTAATGCAGGAGAGTGGAGTTGTGAGACTTACTGTAGTAAGGACTGCAGGGTGTTTGTCTGCAAAAGTGTGTCAACACATACTTTAGAAACTCAGTCTAATACAATGTGCACTGAATGTTGCATTTATTAATTTTATGGGGATTATCTGCATTTACGCTGTTGTCTGGGATTATGTCATTGCTATTATAAAATGATATCTAACTAAATGTGAACAAGTCTCATGCACATGTAGACAAGTGACTTCACTTTTGTTGGATGTATTGCAGAGGACCAAGGACATACAGTGTCAAGATCAATGTGATATACGTGTATATTAGTAGTTCATTACTTACGCATTGGGTAATAAATTGAGAGGGGACTCCTATTAAAAAACAGCATGCAGGTACACCTTATTCTTCATTGCCTGCTACAGAATATTCAAGAACAGATATAGACAGGGGAAGTTATATCAGCATTTATTTCAGAATGAAAATTTAAGAAGCTATCTTTTTTCCAACAATGCGTATATTCTTACATTGCTCGTGGATGAAACTGTCAAGGCATGTGTTTTGCTCAGAAGCAAAAGGAACTCAGTGTCAGTGACTGGTTCATGAGAAAGCTGGAAGCAGCAATATCGGAGGCCAAGCAGTAAAGCCATTCCAAACATCCACATCTTAAAAGGCCACTGCACTAGTATTTCCAACTTGTATTACATTCTGCAGTGGCTTTTAAGGCTTCTTGGCACACAAACCAGTTGTTGTTTCCACATGGATGGGATCTTAAATCAAGTTTGTCCCCTGATGTACTTTTTCAAGGCCATTTTTTTTTTTATTCGTGTTGAATCCATGCTCTAAACCTGACCCCAACCCAAACGCTTGTTGACTTGCCTCCAAAACTCAATTGACCAGTGAATGAGGAGTGCTTGCATAGCCTCCTCTCAGACAGGGTCCAGTACATAGCAGAGTTGCTGACCTGTTCTGACAGCTGGCCGGCCCTTTCTAACACTAATGGGTTGCAGTTTGGCCTGTGTCACTGTGTTCTGGCTTTTGTTTGACTTCATGAGTGGGGAAGTGTAGGCACAGGTTAGGACTAGAGGATGAAATAAATGTCTTATCCCTGTTGGATTCAGTCAGCGGTTGAAATGGAGCTGTTTAACTGTACATGGGTTAGGAGAGTGATCTTGTTGATGTGTATACTTTTGCAAAGCTTTGTAGTTTTTTGTTTTTATGAATATCATTAAAACCTCACTTATTTTTTTAGACTAATCCTAAGCATTCATTATCATTTATTATCTCAATTAGACCTACAAACAACAAAGTGGCCCTGTGAAGATACAGTACTAACAGGCCTAAATTAAATCAAATGTGACTCAATGATCCCAAAATAAGAGTACTTTTTTTTGCTATTCATTTTTTATTAAATAGACACTGTTCATTACAGACAAAATAACCCATTTGGATTTTTTTTTTTTTTGTAATTATATTGAGTTTATTTGTAAGTGTAGTATTCACGAATGAATATTTTTTTTTGTCACATGAAAATATTAAAAGACCTCTCTTCATCTTAGAACTACAATTTCTTAAGAAGTATTCTGGTTGTGGAACTATTTAAAGATTCACTTTCTAATCTGCTTTCATTTTTTTGTTTCAATTAAATCAAATGGAAGTACTAATGCCCAGATGGCCATGCAGTATGAAATAATAGTGCCCAGGCTAGAATTTAAAGTCATACCTCCAGGCAAAACTCCAGAGCGCACACAGAATGAAAGTGTAAAATGTTTTTTAATGTATATTTAACAACAAATACCCAAGTGACTATTGATGTTTCGTCTCAGAAGAATCTATTTCTCCAGTATATCTGAGGGCATGATATGAAACCACTCACACTTTTATTTTCTCTGTTTTTCTGCTCTTCTTCCTCTGTGTCTCTCGTACTATCTCTCTTTCGCTGCCTCTCTTTAAACATTTATCTTCTGCTTTCTCCTTACAGGCCCTTTGTGCTTTGTGATGTTGGTTTTTACAGCTTTTTACTCACCAGAGTTGCCATTTATCTTTTATAGATGCCAGCAGCTAGGAGCACATATGAAATGTTACCATTTCACAGTGACTAATTGTCATCACTTGTGTTATTCCCTTGATGTCACTTGCTCCTTGTCCCCCAAGAACCTGTGTGTGAAGTATTTACACTATGTCTCTCCGTCTCACTTTCTCCTCTGTTTCTATTTTGTTCATGCAACACCCATTTCACGCTGTTTTATATAACAGCCGTGGCAGCAGAAACATCGTTTTCCTAATACTTCTGTCATCAGTGTGATAAAGCCAGAAGAGATGTGGGTTTATAGAAGAGGACATTGTCTAAAACTTAGAAGCTCAACCACAAACTAAATTCCCAGGATTGCCAAATTCCCAGAATCCCTTGCTTTCTCTTGATGTTTGACAATTTGCAAGGAGTCTGAGCTTTTTATTGTTCAGCCATTAATAGCAAATCTCCAGAAGAGAGCAGGCAAGTACAGTGCTCTGGAATAACGCCTGAGTCCCATCAGAATAGTTCTGGTCTCTTAGGATGGAAACTTGTTTCCCACCATTCCCAAGCCTCCAACTATACTGGAATTGAAAGTGCAGAACACTATTATGATCTTTTGTTAATCTGGGCATTTCTGCCACCACCAACTTAAAGTGTGCCATTAGTGGATGGTGTTTAAACAACATGATGTTTATTATAAGTATTGCAGCCTCAATATCTGATGTTGTGCAACCTTTAAACGGGTTATACATGATTTAAACTTACAACATATAAGCATGACACACATGCTGCCAAATGAAAGAAACACAGACTAAATGCCACTAAGAAGAAAAAAGGGGAAACAATAACATTAATAGACATTATTTTTCTCCTTCACACATTGTGTTCGTCCCATTTCTTCCTTAAGCATTTCACTGCCTTAGACATAGAGGACACAACCAAGGTGTGATCATGTGGCTTGAATTAATTATGCTATTATTTCTGCCATTTCCTCTCTTGTTCAAACAGTTTTGTAAATATCCCTGTGTACAGATTGTGTACAAAGGGAGTAACAGCAAGAGTTTACATATTTTACAAAGCTTTCTCACAGATTAAAATCCCCACAATACTGGATGTCACAGTGACCCCCTAATTACCCAACCTCATTGCTTTTCTTTGTTTGCTTTAGACCTGTTTAAACACTTCCCTTCTGTCATCATTGTGTGAGAATGATTCACAGGTCTGTCTTGAAAAAAATAAATGGTTATCAAGAGAAGCTCTGTTAGTTACTTGTCGCTCCAGGAGCCTCTGAATTTCATGAGCAGAAAAAGCTTGCCCTTACAAACTAACCCCTGCTCCATCTTCTCCTTTGACCACACTGATTATGCACAATCAATAATGGTTTGTATTTTTGTCTTCTCTCTTGTCTCTTCTGGGGCATCTAGGATGCTGCAGGCAAGGTGCTGGACCGCTGGACCATCATGTCCAGAGAAGAGGAGATCATCACCCTGCAGCAGTTCCTGCGCTTTGGTGAGACCAAGTCTATTGTGGAGCTGATGGCCATTCAGGAGAAGGAAGGTCAGGCAGTTACAGTTCCCTCCTCCAAGACAGACTCCGGGATTAGGACATTCATTGAAAGCAACAACAGATCCCGTAGCCCCGGGCTCCTGACACATCTGGAAAACAGTAGCCCATCCAGCATTCATCATTTTGAGAATATCCCCAACAGCTTAGCCTTCCTACTGCCCTTCCAATACATCAACCCAGTCTCTGCCCCAATGCTCGGCTTGCCCCCTAATGGCCTGCCTATGGAACAGTCTGCTCTCCGGCTCCGGGAGCCCAGCCTGCCAAACCAAGGTGAACAGGTGGAGACAAGTGAGTCAGAAGTATCCCTGTCACCCTTTCGCACAGGTCAAAGCCCCAGCCGTGGAGCCTTGGGACCCATGAACAACATTGAACCCAAGACAGAGCCCAACAACAGGGCATCGCCCATCTCACCAACCCCTTCAACCCAGCAGGCTCAACAACAGCAGCAGCAGCAGCAGACACAGCTCCAACAGCAGCAGCAGGGCCAACAGCAGTCCCAAAATCAACCTCAGCAATCCAACAGTTTGAGTGACCACCAGGTGCACCACCACTTTGTAAAGGACGAGCAGTCTAAATCCATAACCCATGCTTCATTTTCCTCCAAGATGCATCGCATGCGCCGCATGGGCTCCACCTCACGCAAGGGCCGTGTGTGCTGCAATTCTTGTGGAAAAACCTTTTATGACAAAGGCACACTTAAGATACATTATAACGCTGTACACTTGAAGATCAAACACCGTTGCACCATTGAAGGTTGCAACATGGTCTTCAGCTCACTACGCAGCCGCAACCGCCACAGTGCAAATCCTAATCCACGGTTGCACATGCCCATGCTGCGCAATAACCGTGACAAGGACCTCATCCGTTCAACCACTGGTACACCTGTCATCTCAAGCACCAAGAATGGTGGATTCACACTCACCAGCCCTGGAAGGCCACCTCTGGGCTTCACTACTCCACCAGTAGACCCTATGCTTCAGTCACCACTGCAAAGCCCACTGGTGTTCCCCTCACTGAAGTCAGTGCAGCCTGTCCAGCCAGTGCCCCCATTCTACCGCACACTACTGTCCCCTGCAGACCTTGTCAGTCCTCCAGTATCACTGCCCACCAGCCCCATCCTGCCCACAACCACCAACAGTACCACCCTGATGGACCAACAACAGCATTTGCTGGCTGCTACGACAGTGGCTTCACATAATAATGTTCATTTGTCGGATATAGGACCCTTGTCCCATCGCTTACATACACCTAGTGTCAATCATGACCACAACACTGGCAGCACTGACCCCACGCCTAAAAAGAAGCCTCGTAAGTCAAGTATGCCAGTGAAAATCGAGAAGGAAGTGATTGACGTGGCCGATGAATATGACGACAAAGATGACGATGACGATGACATCCACCATAATCACCACCATCACTCATCACTCCTGCACAACAACGTCAAAATGAATGGTAACTGTAACAGCAACAACATCAGTGGTACTGGGAATCACAGTGGTGGTAGTGGACAGCAATCCCCTTCCCAAGATGAGATGAGCCCTGGCCTGGCTCTGAGAGGCATGATGAGACAGAGCGAAGATGAATGCAGGGAAGGGACTGGAAGTGACAGCAGGGGTGGAAATGATCTTCAAGGCTCTGGTGAGCTACGTTGTATGGACAGCTTCACATCTGAGGACCAAGACCACGAAAGAGACTTTGAGAATGAATCTGAAACCTCTGATTCCAAGATGTTCTACCGTGATGAGCTGGTAGATGTGGAAGAACAGCAAAAACAAAGCAGGGGTGGCAGGTGCATGGACAAGGAACAAGACGATGAAGGTAGTGAGGAAGCCCAGTTAAGAAAGGAAATGGAAGGCAAGGGTCATTCCTCACCATCCCCTCATCAACCGCCCATCAGGATCAAGGAAGAACTCAATGATCCTACTTACGACATGTTCTGCATGGGCCAGTACGGCCTCTACAATGGAGGCATGGCAGCAGCCGCTGCTGCTGCAAGCATGGCTGCTCTGCATGAGAGCTTCATCTCTTCAATGGGCTATGGCGCCAGCCCACCCAAATTCCCTTCTTCTCAATCACCGGAGGGTGACCCGTGCTCAAGTCCTGACCCCAAGATCTGCTATGTGTGTAAGAAGAGCTTCAAGAGTTCCTATAGCATGAAACTGCACTACAAGAATGTGCACCTCAAAGAGATGCATGTGTGCACTGTGGCTGGCTGCAACGCTGCCTTCCCTTCCCGGCGGAGCCGAGACAGGTTAGTGCTAGAACTTGGTAACCATCTTATTTTAATGTAATTGTGACAGTTGCAGGTAGGTTTAATGGAAATATTTGATGCTATTTTATAATTATAGTTGGATCTACAGAATATACTGTTTTTTTTTTAATACAGTAGGTTCATTAAATTGAATAAATGTTCCCATTTTCAGGACAGATATGCCTTTTCATTCCATTTTAATAAAACAAGATTTAGCTGCAGTTTTTAATTTCTCTGACATTTACCTGGATAAGCTATCACTTAACATCTGTTCGCTAATTCAACCCCCCCCAAAAATTGATTCAAGGGCATCTGCTCCTTGTCAAGTCAGAGTTCAGAAGACAAGGGTGTCAGGATGAGAAACACATTCACACTCATTCAAACAAGCACAAGGCCGTACCCATCAACCCTGCAGCTGCAGCGTGTTGTTTACCTGCCCTCACTACCTCACCTTGTGACAGGGAGGTGAAGGGCGCATATATTAACATAGACAGCGGTTTGTCAAACCACTGCATTTATTAGCGCATTAGGAGGTGCGGCTAGCCATATTCACCTGAGCTTGTTAGCACATATCAGTCCCACACACTCAGTCTGCAGAATATATATATATGTATATATACTTTAGCAGTAGTGGCAGCAGGTTGATGCTGGAGGAACATAACATTGCTAGTACCCTGGGCCAGGACACACTGTGAGGGATTACAAACAATTGTATTATGAATCATTGGAGCACTTTTAAGTGTGAATTTGGCCAGCATCCAATTTAACAAATCTTTAAACTAGCCAGTAATAATATCATTTAGAATTACTGTTGATATAGAAATTAAAGTGAGTCATGTTTCAGGTTTGGTGACACAGAAAATCCAAACAGAAATCTTATTCCCTTTGTGTAAACACTGAAAACGGACATCGTGTAAAAATGGCCCTTGATAGAAATGATACATTTTCTCTAATATAGACAGTGGTACACATGTAACAAGTACCTCTAATATTCACATTCTATATATTTTAAATATCAGCTTTTCTACCTAACAGCTTAACTCATGCTGTTGATAAGGGGGAAATAATAAAATAGTAAAAAAGATTATTTTAAATCGTCTGTGATAAGGGATACCTATGTCTAAGTAAGGGTCAGGTTGCATCATGCATGCTTCCAATTGGAAAACAAACCTTTGCAGAAAGAGCTTTACATTTCTCCCTAGTCTTTTCTCTCACACACTGGCTCTGCCCCCATCATCTCTTACTCCACTACTGCTATCTCCCTCCACCCAAACTCGCTGCTCCTTTTCCAACCCAAGCCGTTTTATTACATTTGTTTTTTCGGTGACATCTGCTCCTCGCACTGTTTGTTCATTAGCAGCATGTAAATAGAGCAGGTGATTCTGCGACTCTCTTACAGGGGATGTGGGAGGGGGAACAGGGGGAGCAGAACAGGAGACAAGGTAGCGTTAGTGAGGGTGAAACCCTGCTGCTCACCTGACGCAGCTGTGCCGACAGCAGCGAAATGACAAGAAGTGTAATAATAGCATACATTGCCTCAGTGTGGTGCGCTGCCACCGGTGAGTTTGTTAGCTCCCCTCTTTTGACAAGGCTTAAGGAATAGAGCATGCCTAAGGCATGACCGGCCTGCTGTGCAACATGTGCAGGAACACATAAGCGCACACACATAGATGAAAAACATGTCAACAAAGAGAAAAACAGAGGAATTAATTTGTTTTTCTATTTTTTCTTATTGCTTTGCAGTGAATCCACAAATGCTGTAAAACCGTTGCTTTATATAAACAATTTACTGCTTTATCTGAACTTTATCTGAAAAGCAAGAAAAGAGCTTTTGTAGGAGAATTTGAAAAGATATCATCTTAAAAAAAGGAACAACTGTGAAGAATTTCAGAATGAATACTGTGAATCAGGCAGTTGGACTACATTAGTTTTGAAATTTAGCTTATCCATTCTGGAAACCTAGGCCATGATCCAGTTATGGCTCAAAAAATGTCACTTTATTTAATGATGTGAAGACAGCAAAAAAGAGCAAAATAATCATGAGAGAAAAGGAGGAGAAAAGGATGCTTGGGGATGTGCATTTTCAGACATATGCAGTCAGGTTTTTGGTATGAGATGGGCGAGTGGAGTGTTTTATACAGGCACAGGTTTTAAAGGGCGGACCTCATTGTAAAGAGAAAAGGCAGCATCTCAGCATGAACTCCTCTAATGCTCACTCTCTTCCTGTGTGTGACTCCATCATGAAACACCAGCACGTACATCCTATTCGAACACATAAAGTGGCAGAACATACGGAAGAAAGAGATAACTTTGTAGCAAGGGGGACCATTGCTGCTGTGAACATCAAGCGTCTTTCAGTCAGGGGGTTCATGGTATAGCTCTTACAGGGTGTGACCGAACCACAGTATTGTTTCCATACTTTTCCTGTGGGGGCTAAATTCTTGATAGCATATGGGGCACATAACTTTGGTACGGACAGGGAACAACAGAAAGAAGGGCAGAACAAGAGCGAGCTTTGGGCTTTGAGACGAAACAATAGACAAACTGGGTTTCCATCAAATCTGTCCCTAGATAATCCTGTAATGACATAATGCATGTTTGAGTGTAACAGTGGCAATAAAAGGGGAACATAATCTTTTTTTTTTTTTCAAAGAGCACATGCTCTGACAGGATTAAACGGCATGATTTGCACAAAATAATGTTGAAAATGTTTATTACTAAATAAAATTAGATGAGTCAAGCTGCATTCTGTCTTCCTAATTTGATTTTTTTGCCAACAGTGTTGGCAGTAATGATTAATAAGAAGCTCTGTCTAGTGGTTCACCTCAGACATAAAGGAATGCAACGCTTACTACTTAACACTAAGTAATTCTATGAATAAAAAAAAAAAGATCCAAAATATTAAAAGCCAGGCTGAATTTAAATAAGAGCAAGAAACCAGTAGTTATTTGTTGTTTTTGAAGCTGGTAAATATATGCGAAAGAGGCATTACAATATGCAGTCCTGCCTCGCCTCCTCTTCTCAGCCCCTCCCAAACACAGCTGTTGACATCGAGCAAAAGGAAGTCCATGTACCTCTGCATATCTGATTAGTCCATTGACCGAGTGAAAAGCCAAAGGCACGTAAACACACCATCAGACACCAGCATCAAAAGCTCCCGTATCAAAGTGAAGAAGAAAAAGGAAGAGAGGTCATTTGATCTACTGAGAAAAACAACCGAAAGCCAATGACATTGTCAGAGTAGGACACACTGTAAATGTGCAGCCACGGAGAAAAGTATCACTCGTGTTTGTTCACTTTGGATCCCTGCCCTATTTAGAAGACGATAGGATTTCACACACATACACAAACATTAGTGCACATGCATACTGTACATACACACAATCAGGAATGCAGGAAAGGATAATTTAAAGTGCCCTTGAGCAAGCATGTAACGTGTGTGTTTTTGAGTGTAAAACAGAAACCGACATAGGAGTGTGTGTGTATGTGTGGTTTTACAGTGGGGTGTTTTCTCCCAGCCTCCTGGCCGCCCGCTGCACGGAGGTAAATGATTGCATATTTATTGTGGGGAGCGAGCAGCGTCGGCAGAAGTGTTGAAGAAGCTGCATGATTAACTGCTGCAAGACGCGCATACCAGTAATCATCGCCATTATTGGCTTAGTTAATCATATTTTTTAAACCGTTGACAAGACTTGCCTTTACTTATCTAATTTTTATCAGCCCCTCCTGCGTTTTTTTAACCTTCACTCCGACATCTTAACTCGCTCCTATGTCACTACAGCAAGTAGGTGTCCTCCCTTCTTCCACATTCCCATGGTGCAGCAGTGCGCAGCCCATCGGTCCCTGCATGGGCCGCGCAAACGGAGAGAGTGAAGGTTAATTATGTTGGAGAGTCTCTTTCCTCCCCTCTCCTTCCTCTCTCTGTCTCCCTCCCTTTCCCTTGGTCCCCTCACGGCATGTGGGCCCGGCTCCGCTGCTTCACAATTAGCTCTCTGTTTGTCTCTTATAAACAAAGGGCACGCAGCTTATAGAGAGAATATGTTAGCAAGAGCCACTCACCCCCAGATCAAAATATCGGCTTATTAAAATGTGGGAGAAATATAACACCCCTTTAATTTATAATTGACAGTTTTAATTGTGATATATCTTGAAGAGAAAAAAAGGAATTATTTAACTCCTAGATAAATAAAATGCAAGTTCGCTGTCATCAATCGAATTCTAGCACATGGAAATATTTTCATTTGATATTTTATGCATATTTAATGTCTTTGCGCCCATTTATTTGAGAATCCTCAAATCATTTTTTGTAGCCTTTGCTGTTGAACAGATTGAAACAATGCAAAGTATATTCTAATAGTGACAAAGAGTGATAAATGTTACCAAAACTCGTGTCCTCCCACTTACACCTAAAACCTCATAACACCCCTCAAATGACAGGAAAGACAAAGAACCAGTCGTGTCAGTTTAACAACACTCAGCCTTCCATCTCATTTACACATTATGAGTCATTTAGACAACACATACACACACACACTGACACAAAAACAAGGGCAAGGGCCATCAGATGAACCTAAAGATGATTAACGCCAGTTGGGACAGGCACACTCTCGCTCTACCTCCTCTGCACAGTCAAAAATGGGCTCTCTGGAGGCCTCCCCCATCTTTTGGGCAAAGATGAGACTGTCAAATTGGTTTGCCAGCCACATTACTGGCCAACAGGGAGGCAGAGATGGAGAAGGGGGGTGGAGGGGGGGCACTAAGGAGTTGGGTTTGGGGGAGGAAAAGATAGAGCGTACTAAAGTGGAGAGATGGAGGTGGAGGAGAGTGGGAAATGGGGCAGAAAGTCTAAATCTGATAAATGAAGAGATAAGTGCATCATGCCCACTGTGTGTGGATTCAGCTGAATTATTTTGATTATTTAGTGCGAGGAGGCAAAGCCAACACACAAGTTAAATAATACTGTTTATGTAAATCATCATGAACCGGGCTCTATTTCTCCTCTTTCTCTCTTGAGATTTAATAATTTCCTCATGGCTACAAATGATCATAAAGTGAATTTGGTAACTCTTTTTATGGTGCCCATGTTTATGATACAATTTAATGCATTATAATCTGCATATAGCACTGAATAATAGGAGTTATAATACTCTTACTGCTTTGTATTATAAACAATTGTAGCACATTGTAAAGCATTTTATATGACTTATAAGGTAATTTACATTGTTTTAAGCAAGAATTATAGTTTGTTTTGAATTTCCTACTTGTAATGCATTATAATATTTTGGAATGCATTGTAATCACTTTTGTTTTGCATTGTATATTGGTTATATAGGGTTAGGCTAAACCTGTAATGCCTTATAAATATGTTTATAATGCATTACAAATATGTTTAGGCTTGGAAAAACTGTCTGTGAGTGACCAGAATTTCTAAAGCATCGTGATACTTTTCCTTGTGTCACCATAGAAATGCTCTATAATATGCTTTGATTATTGTTATAAGGCATAATAAATAATTATGAGTGCTTATAACTATTATTTGCATTGATATAAGCAGATTATAACACATTACACACGTGCACTTCACAGAAAGCCATACAGTGTCTTTTCCTTCCATTTATTTTATTTTCATATATCTGTAATAGATAAAGGAGTTAATGTGAATATTTTTTTATTTAGATATGGTTGTAATATTTTTACAATGTGGTGTGCATTTCTACATAATTAAGATGGCTACTGTAGTGATAGCGCAGACTACTTACTGCATGATATTTAGCATGTTTGACTTTAATATCTAAAACTGAGATAGCCATGGTTAACTTAGAGCTTATTAGCAGTGAGAAGGTGTTGTTATAGAGATGGAGACATGTTGCAAAGGACCTGCCTACCTGAGCATCATCAACAGCACAACTGAGCAAAAATCTGTGGCCCCTGTTCACGTCAAAGCCTGTTTGGTATCCCTGCAGAAATTCTACCCACTCCCTTTTATACTGACCACTGATTTCGGCTTCTTTCAGACTGCTTTAAACCGCTCTGACCTCTCGCAGCCGAGCGTCCACACATGTGTTTGACTAGACAGGGATACAGCACCACAGACGTTGAATCATGACTCCCATATTTTAGCCATAAGCTAACGCCATATGGGTGCAACTGGACTATCAAAGGATAAAAAAGAACAAAGGATTTATATAGTCTTTTTGATCGAAGTCCCACTATATGGAAGTAGTATATTTTCTGTTTTTTCACACATACACACACACACACAAACAGACAAAAAGCATGTACAAACGCACACACAAGCAGTGACAGCCACGGCCAATCGATTTGCCACGCTCTCTCTCCTCAATGCTGACGATGCTTGAGTGGACGGGCTCCTGGTTGCCTGGTTCACAGAAAAGGGTCCCTCAAATGAATGTATTTCTACCTCTTGCAGGACAATGTCGGATAGGGAAGTAAATAATTAAAGGAAAGGGACCCTTTTTGACTGCATCAACCCTGCCACTGCTGGTAAGCTCTACTATCCATTGTGAATCCATTTTTGCCCGTCCTGCTAAGGATGACCGTTTTCTTTTGTTTTTTTTTAAATTTTGTTTTACACACGTGCCCTCCCTGCATGGAAACCCCTCACATTTAAGGCACTAAGTGTTTGTATATTTGATTTGATGTAAGTGCTTACCTGATATGAGAGGAATCGGCCTTGTGTGACGCCGGTCATTAGTTGCTTAAGTTTCCTTTCTGTGTTATGCAGTTTTATTGTGACGTGTGCAGTGGGTCCTCTTTTTCTAAGTCCGACTTGGCAACTGTGAAATTGGAGGGAAAAAGCATTGTATTAGATTTTTCAAGCCAATTTCCCCTTGCATCCTCTAGCATGGCTTTGTTTGCTAACTTAAACCCGCACTAATCGTATCTTGGCTTAAGCATGGCACTTGTTACTTAGTTTCTATCATCAGCTGTAGCACTGTGCGAAACAGTTTGCCTTGTGTTTGGGAAAAAATGCCCATCTTAATTAATTCCAGGGCTACATAAAGACATGTTCATTGAGGTGCTCGATTAAGCCACCTCCAATAGGGAACAAATGCGATAATGCTGTCAGGGCCTAGTGCTAATATGCTATCCAGTTCCCCTCGATTATCACATTACCACAGCTCGAATCAATTGATAAACTCCCATTCAATATGGTGGAGTATTTAATTGAGTCAGAGTCTATTGGATTTGAGGGCTGCGCAGTGCAGACATGCTGACAGCGGTAAACACTAGCAGGATGCTCTCTCTCTCTCTCTGTGCAATTTTAGAGCACTTTTCCGTGGAGAGCTGCAGGATAAATGTCTGTTTCTGTGTGACTGTCTGTGTGCCTCGACTGATAGTAACAATAAGAACATGTAGGTATTGAATGTTTGTAGCCTGCTACAATTTTACAGATAATTAAAAAAATTATTTATTGCAAGAACAAAAATATGTATTTCAGCATTGTCACTTTTATATTAGGGAAGTAATTTACATTCTTTATACTCTGATGGCATCTGATTTATAACTATGGCTGTCTCCCCACAGGCACAGCTCCAACATCAACCTGCACCGCAAACTGCTGACCAAAGAGCTGGACGACATTGTCCTGGACCCCCAACTCCCGCCACTGCCCAAGGACCTGCGAGCCGAGTTACTGGCCAAGATCTACGCCAGGCACCACATGGGCTTCGACCCATATGCCGGGATGGGCTTCGGAGGTGCCAGCCTCCGGCCCACTGGCCTGAATCACAATGCCCGCTCCCCCACGAGCAGTGAGTATCCCCACCACCCTCTGAACCATAACTTTAAAAACAACCACACCAACGGCTTCTCCCGGGGCCAGCCAGACGACTACATGGTGCTGGACCTGAGCACCACATCCAGTGTTCAATCCAGCAGCAGTGTCCACTCCTCACATGAGTCAGACGAGGGCAGTGATGAAGGCATCCTATTGGATGACCTGGAGGGGGAGGAGGGAGAAGAGGATGAGGAGGAGGGCAACAGCGAGGGGGAGGACTGCTCCCAGCATGCTGAGGGGCGGGCTGAAGGAGGGCACGGGGATGAGACTGGAGAACTAAGAGGAGAAGGACACGGCGAGGGGTTGGAACCCTCCTCCTCGCCATTCCTCTTTTCGTCCACCGGGGGCAGTAACGGTGGCAGCAGTGGGATCCTGTGCAACATCTGCCATAAAATGTACAGCAACAAAGGAACCCTGCGTGTGCACTACAAGACTGTGCACCTGCGCGAGATGCACAAGTGCAAAATCCCCGGCTGCAACATGGTGTTCAGCTCCGTGCGCAGCCGTAACCGACACTCTCAGAACCCCAACCTCCATAAAAACATGCCCTTCGCTACAATAGTGGACTAAATAATGACTCGTTACTCGACCCTGCTGTCAGTCGGCCCGCTCCTCCCTTCATTCCTCATCCTTATTCCCCCTCAAATTAGCTTTTAATCCCAGCCCAGGGCCATCAAATACAAGCTTAATGCCTGTATGCCTCCTGCCCGTCCTCTGTAAGTCATTGCAAGACATTTCTATGTCCCTCTATAAAATTCATCGACTCTAAATACAGTTTATTATTGTGATCTTTGACTTTTCCTTCTTTGGAAGAACAGGATGACGCTCTTGAGCATGGAGTTTACTTTATAATAAAACTCCAATTGTTGTTTTTTTTTTGTTTTTGTTTTTTTCATAAAACCCTCCATCTTTCCTTTCAGACTTCTCCCCACTTTGTTTTTATGTCCGTCTCCAAAGAATCTATTCAAACTCTTATTTGTGACTTTGCCTGCAAAAATGATAGTATTGAGAAAAAAAAAAAAGAAAATCTTCTTGTTGTATTTGTGTAATGATAGCTTTTAAATGAACCCCTTACAAAAAGCATGACAGCTTCATTTGTAAATAATGTCTCAAGAGGCTTTTGGTGTAAAAGAGTTGTGTTGATGGTTGTTTGCTTCTTTTTTCTCTCTCGTTACGGTTTTATGTTACAGTCCAGTACAATACTTCCAGCTATAGGCAAGAAAGAGGTAGCATCTTACTAGCTTGACTCATTTATGTTAGCTTCAAAGACACGTTTTAAACCGAGTCCTAGGAAAAAAAAGAATATCATGTGACTTGTTTTATCTACTTGTTAGATATTCAGAGGTTGCCGGCATGCTTTTTTAGGCTCCTACACTGATATCATTCTCTGTATTTCTATTGGTTTTTTTTGTTTGTTTGTTTGTTTTTTTGTCTATGTTTATGAGCTTTAGTATACCAATTCAGTTTTTGCACTTTGCATCTATACAAGGGGATGTGTAATATTATTATAATGAGGACTTTTTGCAATGGTGAGTTTAGGTGTTGTTCGGGGTCATTGATGGCTACAGTGCCAAGGTGAATGAAAAGAACCTTCAACATACTTGTGCCAGTTTCTTTTTGCACGCGCTCAAATTCAGCTCCACCACAGAAAACATCTTGCCTTCCTGAACGAAAACCTGAGATCTCCCCCCCATCGCGAAACAACAAATTGAGAAAGCGTCTCCAAAGCCTCAAAGTGTGACTGAATACAAACTGCTGTTTCGTGAAAACAAAGGAGTTACATATTGAAAAGGTCTCTCCTCCTCTTTCTTTAATTTGTGTATGGTACCCAGTTTTGATCATGATGATGACTTTAGAGGTAATCTTTGTAAAGCATGACATTATTGTGACATTGTCAAACAAAGTCATCAATGCAAAATCTCATGTTTGTTCTCACAAAAAGGCATCTTATTGAAATATGACTGTCCTGTAGATTTAAGGGGGAAAAAAAAGAGAGAAAAAAGATGAAAATAGTCATTCAACTGTGACCAAAACAAAAGTGTTTGCTTAAGAAGAGCTCTTTCAGTATGACAGTGTGTACTTAAAACATGCCCCATTGGATTAATATGATGCACTTGAGTCTTAAATCTTTTGCTGTGATATTTTTTCAGTATCGGTTTTCATTGCTGAGTGTCGGCTACAAATGTACTCTATGAAAAATGTTGCCATTTCCTGGCTGTTGTTTGCAGCCATTTTTAAACACGCCCATGACTGACTTACGGTACAAATATTTCCAGAAACTGGGCAAAGTAGCCAAGGGAAGGGGTATTTATTGGTGGGTGATGTATCTTCATGGAGATGTTTTTGTCCGGTATGAGAATATTTTTTGTAAAAAGACAAAAAATAGAGATTGTTCCGCAGTTTGACTTGTTTATCAATGTATTAGCAATGCCATGTGTTACTATACAAGGAGATCTTCTCTTACTTGACTGGTGCTACACACAGAGGGAAGCATATGCAGTGTTATGTGGTGTGCTGTACAGTATTCACAACACCTTTACATCCATAGCAGTGTTGAGTTCCATTTGTTTCATACCTACCCCATTTTGCAATATAGACTTGACCTATTCTGCTGGAGTATTTCATGTCGGGTTTTTTTAAGACTCCACCTATATGACACATGCAGTTTTCAGTCCTCTCTTCTCCGAGATAAAGAGAGCGAGGCAGAGAGCTGAGGCTGATGGAAAGGTTGCGGAGGTGGAAGGCTGACTAGGGAGGAAAGGATGACAGCAACGATCATTAAAAATGTGCTGCTTCTCCGTTACCTGGAGGCGTCCCTGCCATTCCAGCTTCTTCTGTCTAATAACTCACTTGTCACTTCGTTACACTGCCAGGCTCCAAGGTTGCTGACAAGACTGTGACACTGACAGAAAGAGGAAAAAGAAGGCAAAAAAAAAGAACTCTCAACAATTCAATTTGACCCATTCAATTCAGCCCAATTCCATTCATCTATTCATTTTCTTATGTGTGCTTTTTCTTATTCAGGGTCGCTGATAATTCAATTCCTCTTTCTCTCATTCTTTTTTTTCTCTTTGTCTGTCAGAGAGCGCAGTCATTTAACAACCGCCTTACCCATTTCTTTAACCCGCCACTCACTCAGCACCTCCACACCCCACAGCGCAGGTCCTACAGGGACACACACTAATAGTGTATGCTTAAGTTCACTGGACGGCCATGGCATAGGAAAAAGGGATGGGTAATTGCCTGTTTATCCCAAGTGAAGGGAAAATTGAGTACAGGAACCCCTGCCTTCTCCCAGGAGTGGGTTTCACTGAGGCGCTTGCTGCCTCATTCACTCATTCAATCCCCCCGGCCCTCGCTCTGGCAGAAATAAAAAAAAGTGCTACTCCAGGAACCCCGCTGACAGCTGTCTCTCTAACACACAACCATACAAACACACACACGTATGCACACAGAGGACAGAGGCGCACGCTCACATGTGCTTCCTACTTACAGGCCAGGAAGATGACAAGAACTAGATGACTTGTTAACCTCTAGTGATGAAGGAGATGGGGGCAGAGAAATACAGAGAGTATTCTCACCACAGGAAATGAAACTCTCCATCTAGCATTAACATTATAGCTGCTGCCATGACTTAGAGAACTAATTTTCCATTATGGAGAGTGGTGTGAGCGAACACTGAGTCAGGCATGAAAAGTGTGAACCTCTTATCATTATTATGTGATTTTAAATATCCTACTAAAGCTGCACCATTTGGATAAAACATCTCATTGTGATCACTCTGACTGATATTGCAGTTGGAGGGAATAATCATTTTGCATCATTACTCTAATTTCCATTGAAAAATATGTTGAAATAATCATTGAGTGAGGTGTTTTTTTTTGTTTTTTTGTTTTTTAAAGATCTGTATGATTTAGATGCCAGCACATTTTGCAGCAAATTCAGACGATATGTTGTTTCAAACAAAAATAATTCACAACTTTAAATTAACTGGTTCACATTGCAATATCAATCAAACATGAATTAATTGTGCATTAATTAATGATTAAATTGAGACTTTTCCCTCACAGTTTTTAATCAAGAATATCTATTAAAAAGGACAGCAATCTTAAAGACACATTCACACTCTAGAATTAGTCTGAGAGCTGTACCCAACATATCAAAAGTTATTTTAATAAAAATGTGCTCTGCCCAAATAACCTCAGCTTCTCTGCCCTTCTTGATCTGAGAAAAACAAGTTTTCAGACTTGTTTTTTCCAGCTTCTTCCACACTCTTTATGTCCTGTTCCTTGCTGTCCGATTCTCAAGCAGCAGCTGCAGTGCATGACCTCTGTCTGTGTACTTGTGGTGTGCCAGGCAGAAAACTGAATATCATAGAAGAGATTCCCTCACAACACCCTTCCACCACCTCCTACGGGCTCCTTCTGAGTCCTTCGTGATGCTGGCCATGCCAGCAGAGCTCAGAGCTGCTGGAAACAGAGCTGAGAAAAACATGCAAACGCTAGGGAGACAGACGGAAAGAGAAGGGAGAGATGGTGGAAAGGGATTGGGCTTAGAAAGTGGAGTGGCTGGAGCCTCGCGGCAGTCACTTAACAAGGCAGGGGAGAAAAAGAGGAACACAGGGAGACGAGAGAGCAGGAGAGCAGCAGGGCCAGGACTCCCCAGGAGTCATCGCCAGCTTCTTCTAGATTGCCTGCTGGAGAGCGATCGAGCCACCCCTCACATTTCCACACCCCTCTCCACTACACTCGCCTCTCCTCGGAGAAATGACCACCAATCCCCCCTCCTCTCTCCTCTGAGAAATCCCCACAATCCAATCTTTGTCTTTCCTACTTCTCCAACCACATGGGCTCAGGTGCTTTCTGCTACCTAGTGACCGGGCTTGTGGATTGGCGGGAACACGTCACTTAGAGAGCCTTGTTGGCCCCAGACCACTGGAGTGAATGTTTAATATTTGATCAGAGGAGCATCAGGCATCAATTATTCTGTCATTCTACATAGCACACAGAGGGAGAAGTGGATGCCGAACGGATGAAGCGGCTGGCCTGTTAATCACTGTCCGTTTTGTTCATGTCACAGTAAAAAAAAATGTGTAAATGGAGAGGATGATGGTGAAAACGCATGCAAACTGTCCAGTTAATGTAGCTCATTGGATTCAATTTTTGATGGGACATCATTAGAAAAATACACACGTTTGTATAGATGCTTCAGTCTCATGTGTAATGTTCAAAAAAATATATAATACCCTCATAAATTTGAACTGGAACCTGTGAAATGAATGAATTCATATAATGTTTTCCATTGTGCCAATTTATATTTTACAGTCTTAAAGTATAAATAAGCTTGAAGACGTGGTGAATTAAGATTTTTTTTTTTTTTTTTTCACTTTTGTGTATTTGTGTATCAAATGCATTTGTGTCTTAAAAAGCCAGTGTTATGGCACTGGCACTCGACAGCGCTGCATGGCTACATCGTCGCACTGCAGAGAACAAACCGAGCTGAGGAGCTTTGGTGTCAAAATGGTGATTTGGAAGCCTCATGAATACTGTATGTTACCTAAACAGGTGTTTCCCATTTGCAGACAGGAGGGAAAAAAAGGTCCTCTTTTTAAAAAGACTCTTGTTTCTTTCTTTTCTTCCTTTCTTTTTTTTTTTTTTTTTTGCCTTTCTTGTATTTGTTTCTGTATCATAACTGTCTATGGTTTTTGCATAAAATGCATAAGGGTTTTGGGATGTAAATGGAATTTTATTCATATTTTGTCCAAATACCTCTTGTAATTTGTATCAGAATTCTTGTACAATTTTTATATTAAAGATTTATCAGTCACTGGCATTTTGTCACTGCTATTTCATTCACATTCTGTTACTTTTGAATTTTATTAAAGTAAAACAGCTTAAAAAGGAACCCTTTTGTATGATGTAGGGAGAAACCACAGAGCCCAGAAACAACGTGTCAATCAAGCCGTTTTAACAAGACACTGTGATTTCAGCAGGTTTTACTGGGCTCTTAATTGCTCTATGATAAAAATCACTTGGGAAAAGGCTATCTTGACCAATTAGTGGACGATTAGATTAATAGAGTTATTAAAAGATGTACTGGCATGAGGAGAAGGTGCTGCTGGTCTGAGCAAATTAGTAAGATGGTCACTGAAGGAGGGAAACAAAGGACATCTAGCAGCTCTGCCTGATCATATGCTCAAATTAAATTAAATGCCCTTGTGAAAGAACTATGTTTTAAGTATAACACATACTTATTATTCTGAAAACTAGCTTCAATGTTTACTATCATTAAGAAAATGCACTGGATATGCAGAAAGAAAGAGAGTAAAAAGGGCCTTTTTACCCCTAAATGACAGCTTGCTACTAAACCATCAATATATTCATTTACGTCTCCACATGAAATGAAAAATATTAACATTAATGAAGATCAGCATCAGTCAAAGAGGAAAAAAACGCCTAACAATGGAACAACACAGTGACACTGCAGACGGGAATTGACAACGACAACGGACAAATGGCGGGTCGTTTTGCAAAAGCGACCTGTGCTGACATCATTTGCTGTGACTGGAGGTCAAATTACAAATTGATATGAGCTCCAGCAGGGATGTCATGTTTGCTCTGGTAACCAACAGGAACATAATGCCTCCTCCCTCCCCTCTGTGAAAGTGAAGGAGTGACACAGGCCTTATTGACCTTGAATTAGACACCATTCCTCTTTGTCACACACCAGTTCCTTGATCCGCTGTCATTGTTGATAAGTGCACAACACACACACACACACACACACACA
>JAOWBC010001255.1:10095982-10112588 GCA_028566105.1 Hypoplectrus providencianus | reverse complement strand
ACATTTGGTATAGAGCGCACATTGGTCAGCATACTTTGACCATAAATCAGTAAAGTTGTCCAAACGATTTCATAGTGCAAAGAACGATGCACATTCTTTCCAGTGCAAAATGAAGTGATGAAATGAATGTGACTGAAGGGTGACTATAATCATTCAGGAACACATAAGGTTAAACTTGTCATACTTGAAACCCAGGGTTTGAATTTCAAGTGTAATGCTATGACTCACATATCGCTCTCATGCTCCAAAAACAAAAATCTGTGTCCAGTCCAGGCTGAAGAGAGAGGGATCGGTGGTGGTAGGGGGGAGATGAGAGATGAGAGAAGGTGTGTGTAGAAAAGTAGGGGAGGAATAGCAGTATTCCCTGGGTAACGGGCTCTGGCGAAGGAACTGAGAGGTGTTTTGGCTTGTGTTGCATTCGGGGAGAGTGCAGCGTCTCCCAGAAGGAGGCTATAAAAAGACAAAGGAGGCAGGAGGCCATGTGGAGAGACTGTTGAAAGGGAGCAAACACCCACTCCATAATCCCACCACTGCCACCATCACCACCACTGGGGAGGAGAATGAAACATATATTGAAATTGAGATCAAATAAACAGTACACTAAATTGCTATTACAGAAACAGACATGCAGATTCACACAGATATAGCCTTAGCTGGAGTTTGAGCTCAAACTTTATTGGTCCAAGTGGCCAGTCTGTTGTACAGCATGTATCAAACACATCAAATAAAAAGACTGACAGCCACAACAAACAACAGACAGACATGCCAATGCAAGGTGCTGATGGAGAGTGCCAGCTACATGTGTAAAAGATAGAGATCAGTTTCACAACTGGAGATGTGGCTACACACAATGGTCTCAGGAGGCACAAAGGCTTGTACACGTTCACATGCAGCGAAAGGAACAAGCCCTCGGGCCTTAAGTCACAACTGACAGTTCGATAGACGTGTACACAAATATACAAAAACAAATACGTACAGAACACATGGTTTCACAGAGGGAGTGCTGAACATGTTCTCCTCCTGCCTAACCCTAAATATCTGAGCCATGAGGTAAAGCTGGCTTTCTTTTGTGAACAACAGGCGTAAAATGTAAGTCTGAATTCCTGACGCAACACGAATCAAAATCAAATGAGTCCAAAGCCATTCTCTGCTTTTGTTTTACTCCTGTCTTGGCCACCGTGGCAAACATGGCCAGTCAAAACACTGGAGCCTGATTTGAGTGAAGGGGATGAGACGTGAGAAACAGGGAGGAGGGGAAAAAAAGGACAGAGAAAAAAAGAGAGGATGTGCCACATCCAATTCTGAATATTTACGTGTAAAATGTGCTCTGCAGTTCTTTCCCCTTGCAGGTCCATGGGAATGCAATGCTCTGGCCCTTTGCCTGGGTAAATGTGTTCCCTATGTGTGGGCTTTCTATCCCTCTGTGTTGTCTTCACCAGAAAGGGGAGCAACTGGGCAAGGTGCAGGAGAAAGGTGCCTCTGGTTAAAGAGCTTTTTTTTCTACAGTTACACATATGGTGGGGGGAGAGAGAAAAGAAAGAGATTGAGAAAGAGGCAGCGATGGGGTGGGGCGAAACAGAAAAGCCATGGCTCTTTGGTTGAACCTGAGTGTGGGAGGTCCAGAAGCCCCCCCCCCCCTCACCACCACCACCTCCACCACCACTTCTATTAAATACCTTTGGAATATCCCGACTGGCTTTTAAACAGAGCTGCAGAGGGTAACTGGTGGATATGGAGGAAACTAAGCATGCCCAGAAGGGGGGGATGTTGTGAATCGCTGGGTGTCCATGACCTGGCATAGCTCGAGCCCTCCAGCTCATTGTTCTAGGGCCAAAAAATCCTTTATAAGCCCATTAGAGTGTGAATTTTACCAATCAAATTGGAGTGTCTAGTACTAACAAATGCTAGCATTGGATTTTATTGCTGTTTGAGCCCTCCTGGTGCAAGCCTTATGGACTATGTGGTCAAGCTGTAAGCCATTACATTGACAGGCATGCACACGTTTCTACATCTGGCCTTCTGCAGCTCTAACACACCAAGCCAATTACATGTTGTTGTTCTTTTTGACATATAATGTTTTTCGTAATCAGATAAATGCTCTACCCTTCAAACTCCCCCTACACAGTGTTTTTTCTCTCTCTCTGCATGTGTGTTGCTGCTGAAATACAGTGCCAAAACGGCTTCATCAAAACATGTTAGGGAAAGGAGTTTTTTTTTTAAAACATGTGTGTTCAAGTATGCTATATTCAAGTAGCACGTCTTTCAGGACAAAATCACTTCGCAAGGACTATAAGCCAATCGATGAGAGACGGAAAAATAATAATTACTGCAAACCCTCAAGTCAGAGTTTTACACGGTTCCACTTTCAAAAGTGTGCACACATGCAGAGGAGATTTCCTGAAACATGCTCTCCCTGACAAGAATCTGTCAGTTTTCTGAATACTTGCATGCGAAACGGCCACAAAGCATGCTGAATGTGTCAAAGCCTTGATGAGGGGAGGAGATCTCCTGATTGAGTCATGTGGTTACATATTATCCCTCAAATCAACCAGCATCTGCTCCGCGCTCACATCTGCACAGACCATTCACATTCACGGCGCACCACAGCTCTGCCATTTAGCCCAAAAGACTTCACACCCTCTTAAGGATATAAACATTATTGTTGGACAACGTATAAATGAAATTTAATCTAATGGTCAGGGTGAAACCATGATTTGTCTTTAACAACAGACCTTGCTTTTTTACTGTCTGAACGTTGTGCATTTATGAGGAACATTTGCAGAAACCTCAGGAATCTGTGCTTCTATGATTAAGACATTTCCATAAAAACTACATGCAGCCATGCCATGTCTATATGAATGCAGCTGCAATGGATATGCAGAAATAGAATACAGAAATGTGATGAAAAAAAAATGCATACAACAGCAATTTCAATACAGATCCCTCTATATTTCATATGCATATATTCCGCTTTATAGAAGTCCTCTCATTAGGAGCAATTGCCATCTGCACATAGAGCTACCCAGTGTCTGGGATAATTGTACTGCTAATTGTCATGTGGTGTCTGCTGGTTGCCAAGAATAGACAGTGCCATGTGGCCTGGTGTCTTGGGGTTTGTTTCTGGCCTTGATAACTTGATAGGGAAGATGGGAGGGCATTGGTCTCCAAGAATTGAATTAAACAGTAAATAATGTTTGTGTTTTTGTCACGATTTCCTGTTTGTTAGTAGTCCCATTAGGGGTTTATCTTGGAGCGTTTTCTCTCACACACACCCTACCACTCTGTCTCTCTTTGCACTCTCCCTCTCACACACACAGAGGAAAGAAACACTGTCTGTTTTATGCTCTACAGATGAAACGCATTAGCAAATGCATGGCAAGGGACACTGAGGGAGGGGCGAAAAAAGCCTCCTCAGTTCCAACGACATCAGCATTTTTTCGCAAATTTGCAATTAGTCTTAAGGGCCAGTGTAAATTAGGTCTCCTGACAAATGAGCTACCGGGACGGGACATGAAGTTTCAATAAATCTGAGAGGCTGCTCAGGGCATTGGTGTCCTCTTACTCTTCAGCATCAAGAGAGAGTCCCAACAGACAGCAAGGGGAGATCCATGGAATCAGCCCAAAGAGTAGCACTCACCACAGGGATTCACACACCCCAGCTCCTGCCTCTTTCCCCTCAAAGCTCAGCGAGGGAGACCACTCCATAGGAAAGAAAAGTATTTCATGATGGAGATGTGAGAAGGGGATGGGTCTCCAAAGCCCTGATAAGGAGCCTCTAATGCGGGTAAACTAGCATCGGTGTCGGCGTCGACACTCATAACTCCATGGATGAGACCACTTTATGCTGAGACACTGAGAGTGAGAGTGCCGTGGTCCCATTCACGGGAGTCTAGAGTTGCGTCTCATCAGTATTTAAACATATTAGAGCAGGGCCTGCGCTGTTGCTGATTTGATCTGCTGCCTCGGTGGAAAGACGTAAAATATAAGGTTTTACTTCTTAAAGACGGTGCAATTCTCTCTGCATGGTTATTGATGATGCATCAACTTACACATTTGGCCATTGCACAGGAGGCCTCCTGGACAAGTATGACAGTTAATGGAGTTGGCTGAGGAAGCCTGAGCAAGGATCAGGTTCAAATGGATTCCTAGTTACTGTCCATTTAATCCAATTGGACAAAATAACACGCCACAATAAAGTGCTGCTTAAGGTCGAGAAATACGTTTAAACTGGAGGCAAACTGATGACAAAGCGAGGGAATGTAGGATGGGACTGTGAATAACATTAAAGCCCCATTTGTCTGCATTACCTGTATAGAAGGGAGTTCCACGAGAAGGAACAGTGATGGGAGAGAACAATAATGTGGTGGCAGGAGGGACTGCTTACTAGGTTACACACAGATGAAGCCCAAGATTGAATTGCGAACAATTGGGATATTTGGAAAGTACAGATTGAGGCATCTGCCTCATGTTACAGCATGATGCGTACAGTATCACATTATGGGACCATGTACTGGCTATTTAATCGGTTTCATGGTGCTGGTTTAGAAACACCAGCAGCACCTCAAGCAAAGGGACTACTGAACAGCATGGCGGTTTTGTCAGACATTTTCAGTAACACCATATCTAATTCACTGCTCAGAATAGCACATCATTCCAGTAAAATCAGTGTATTAAATTCAGCTGAGTTCACTTCAATTTTTCAGAGTTCAGTTCAATTCATTTGAGTTCACTATTGCTTCAACTCCCAAGTGCAAAGGAAAATGAGAAACCCTTCTTGGGATTGGGGGTTAATTCCCCTTCTGGCCACTTGGTTTTTTCCCTACAAGCATATACATAGCATATTTAATGCCATCCCAATTTCTGGTTAATGGAAGTGAACTTTGAACAAATCAGAGGAACATAAAAGATAACAGAAGAGCAAGTGATGGAGACAAAAGAAGGTTCTGTCTTGCCGTTTTGTCACATATTGCTTTGGTCTTGCATGAAAAAACATCTGAAATTCTGCCTCTATAATGTTGCCTTAACACACTGTGCTAAACTCTTTTCGCTAGTAGTCTGAGGTAAAATCAAACATTATATGCCCAAGGGAAACTTTAAACCAACCACTATGTGCATGACTCACATGCCCATTATCTGGCCCAAACATTTTGCCACCACATGAAAGACTTTTGCTGTTGTCTGCACGTACTGCATAGTTTCCCTTAGCTTTGTGTTGGACCTTCTCCTCAAGAAAGACTTCTGTATTTATTGTGATGCTGCCCTTCAGTTTTACTGACCTTGAGTTTCCATTTAAAAACAAAACTTTTTGAAAGAAAAAAGTTGTATTCTTATCCTCAAATAATACATGAGGGTTGAAATGTGGCATTTTTTTGGCACAGTATTTCAATGATGGCTACCAAAAAGCACCTGCAATTGCTACCACACAGTGTGGTAGAGAATGAGGGATTCCATGGGCTAATGATAGTTTGGTACCTTGCGCCTGAGTACTGTATGTAATGCTGCTAGAGCTACTATGAAGTGAAAGTATTGAAAACACTAGAAGTATGACCTAAAGGTCAAGCTATCCAGCACAGATAAGATCGCTCTGACTACCAACTGCAGGACAGCTCTCACAAACAAAAGCTACATCACAACTACTCATGAACCTTTCTTTTTTTAATCTTTATTTTAAACCATATGCTGCTTAATAACCTTACAGAGAAGGTGAGCAGAGCTGGACTGCCAGACTATGGAAAAAACACCTCCTGTAATTTTCATCATTAAGCCTTTCTTTGGCATAAAAATGAACTATTTAGTTGCCAGTGTGGGTGACAGTCTAGTAAAGCAAAATGAACTGAAACTGACATCCCATTCCCAGATACCACCATAATGAATCTGTATTCAATAATAAATATATTCAGAGCAAAATTGGGACAGGTTGAGATTAGCATCACAACAAAGGGAAGCAACAGGGGAGGCAGGTAGTGAGATGAGAGGAAACATGGGGACAATATGTTGAATCAAAGATAAGTATGCTCTTCCTCTCCAGAGAAAACTATCTGCAGGCCTGCACTTCTTGGCTGCTGCTGAGGCGGCCGTGTTTTGCAGACACTATTGACACAAAGTAAAGCTGATAATTAAATTACATGTGTTGTGGCAGTCCTGAGATACTCTGAATCATTAGCACATGTAGGGGGAGGAAGGAGGCAGTCGTGAGAGAGACGGCGTACATGCTCAGATCAAGTTTGAAGCTTTCCACTTTTCTATCATGGGCAACTTAATAAAGCTTAAAAACGAGCTAAGCGTTAATGATCGTGGTGTAAAACAGGAAGGAAGCCAGTAATTCCAGTCAGCTTGGCCACTGATTCGCTGACATTCTTCCTGGACTCGGTCCCACACATCATTTTCTGGAGGGAGAAATAAAATAGGGAAGGGAAAACATCAAGAGTTTTCCAGTTTGGCGTCTGCCCATCCATTATAACTATAAAGGCTTTCACACAATTCCTTTGATGCGCATCACTGATACGTGCTTCAGGGGCTTGTACTGCTTGCATGGGAACAGTCTATCTAAGTGACAGCTACACAAGCTCTCTACAAACACACACACAGGCACACGAGCATGCACACACACACTGAGGAGGGAAGCTGCTTAAAACCATTACATCGAGTTTGGTGAGGAGATAGAAAAATGTTTCCAGATAGTAAATGTCTCCAGTGGATCTGTATGATGCCACGTCCCCTTAACTTACAAAAGACATTTAAATGCAACTAACAGTCCATTTCTGCAGCACATTAACCTGCAGTTTAGGGATGAAATCTCTCTCTCTGACTGCGGACTCACCAGACCAGTCCCTGTCCTAATTGAGTCAGCTCTCCTCTGCTGCTTGGACCTTATCGTATCACGCTTTCTAATTGACCTGCGCTGCTTCATAAGACAATGCGCCAGGAGCTTGACAAAAGTTATTAATTTTCACTTTGTCCAAGGCTCTGTCCCAATTAGGTCCCCTGGCTGGGGCCGACAGGGCGGCTAACGTGATTACAGGACAAGCTTATTAGTCTGCAGCAGCATCGAGGAGCAGGAGGAAGACCCTAAATGAGAACACACAATATAGTGGGCGATTACTAGAAGTCAGCAGCACACGGGGATTCTGATCCACTACACACATACTTTCATTTTTTCATTCAGTGATTTGAAATGTATCCTGTTTATGAAAATTTCAGATCAATAATCTACCATACCTTGATGAGAACAGACATTTCATAGCTACTTTTTAAACTTTGGGGTGGACTAAATCTGAAACAAACACTGCAGGACAAAAAGCTCCATCTTGCATGTCATTAAGTGGCTGTACAAGCACACTCCAGACACAAACATGACCGTTTCTGGCTTCCTGGTAAATGGTGGAGTGTGGACAAAGGCATCCTCATGTCTGTGCTCATAGAGTTTGTATATGACACTGAAGACATCATCTTACCGTGGATAACAAACTCTTAGCAATGAGTCCCTGTCCAAATTATCTGTTCACATTTACCATCTTTGTTATTGAGAGCCACCCCCTCCATCATTGTTACACTACACTCAACCTGTCAATGCTTTTAAGGGAAATTTTCTGATGTTCCGTTGTCTGTTAATTCTACAGGAATGTTGATGAGACTGGTTCTCTTTATAAAATTAATAAATATGATGATAATATGTAAAGGTCATCTAACATAGTGTCATATAGTGGAGTTCTACTTAAAATAAAATAATCCCTATCTTATCCACCTGCCACAACAAAATAGAGATCTGAACCAAACTGTGCCCTTCAAGAAACTTAATTAAACAAAAAATATTATCCTTTAGTCCTTTTCAAAGGTAAGCGGTGACTAAAGACCAAGCTGCATTAAGGCAAGAGTCACAGTGAGTCTAGGGGCTTGGTTAAGGAGAAACCATGCGAGCTAGTGCTTAGTGAAGTTCACCAGATGCCAGGAGCAATGGCATCACTCCAGTCCTGACTCCAACCCCAGTCACTCTCAACTGGGAGGTGAGTGGACAAGCTGAAAGGGAACCAATCAGACCCAATTAAGTATAATTGCCCCAAGTCCATCACAGTTTGGTCTTCTACTTTTGTTTTCTGCACCACCTCAAACACAAGGTACCAGATGAAAGTACTAGCTACTAAACTCAACAGAAAAACTGAATAACATGGTGGCTATTCTGTTCTGCTTGATATACTTGTGTATCGTGTATGGCATCTATTTCTGCATGAAGCGAATGAGAGAAGAAGAGATTTTCAACATCAAGGATTTCAGCAATTTTTGGTTCCTCAAGCCTCCTGAAAAGTAGCTGATGCTACTTCCAAAGAAAAGTCACAACAGCAGCATGTATTCTGAGACCCCTTTCAAGTTTAGTTACAGCGCTGTCATGTTCAATCAGACGAGGATTAAGATGGGAGAGATTTGAAGCCAGCTTGTTGAAAAGAGGAAAAAAAAGGAGTAATTCTTTAGATGGCGACTTCAATAGCCCTGAGTGCAAAATTACTACCGCACTACCATGCCCGTAGGGGCCGTTTTAATGACAGCTCACAAAGATTGGCTTCACCCACCACGATTAAGGTTACCCTTCATGATCAGAGGCAGAGCAATACAAACAGTTAGTCCAGGAAAACAAGAGAGAGGTTTCACACAAAGACACCTGCCCACTCAGCAACTCCTTGTACAGTTCCAGCCATGGGGCCTCGCCTGTAGCTACCTGGCTAACAAGTCCAGAGTCCTGTGGATGATAGGAGAGTGACAGCAGCCTGGCAAGCTACCTCTCTCTGATTAATATTTCATCTTGGAACTTTGGCCCTAAGATGTATCATAGTTGTCTGAGTCTTAGATGACTTAGTGCTGAGACTACAAAACGAGGGACTTCAACACTATTTAAAATCTGTCTCTTGCAACTTTTTTGACAGCATGTCAAATGTTTTCACCAACAAAGATAGCTGCTTTTGCTGCTGTGGTTAATGTATTTCTAAACCTGATGGTCAGAACTCATTTTCTTTCATTGTTCTTATGTAACAATATTTGAAAAATGTATGCATGAATAGCATGTTTGACTCACATTTGTTTTAACTCCACTAATTGTTTTGATGCCTTAAAGCAGATTGTATTATGATTGTGGCGGAGAGTTCACATGGAAATTTCAAAACTTTCCTCTCTCCACTCAGGAATGAAATTATGCATATTTACGTTAATGGAAAGTGTCTCCCTACCGTGTCCATAGTAATAAATTGACAAAACAGCTTGCATAAGAATAGGCAGAATCAAATATATGGAGTATAAGGAATGACAAAGTCCATGTTATGTGGGTAAGATGAGGAGGTGCATGGGTCAAACTAACACAGGGCTTAAACCCAGGAGACAGGTGTTTGTGCTCATGTGAAACCAAGAGTTAATTCTAATTAAATAACTTCCATACATGGCACTTTTTGTCATCAATATAACAACCTCACATGAGTAATAATGTCAATCTATTCAACTTTTTAAATTTTTTTTTTAAAGAATTATTACTACTTTACCAATTTGACAATGTATTTAAAATGGCAGCCCTTACATTTAGGTTGAAAAAGAATTGATGCCCTGCAAGCGATAGAGGTGCTATTTTTGAAAAACACTTTGGTGGTATGGTTTGGACTTTATAATAATACAGATTGCAACCCACTACTACACGTGTGAATCTCCTTCTAAAGCAACCAGCATAATGAAACACAACTTGTTGAAATGGCTTCACAAGCAGCAAAATGGTTTGGACAGCCAAAATGTTGCACAGTATCCTGGGGGTAGGCAGAAAATTGTTTGGGCCAACAGTGGAAAAAGTAGCATATAGCCCTCTAACAACTGTGTTGCTAATTGATTAGCAATAATAAATCTATACAATTTTGCAATAGGCACACGTGTCCACTCCCATCCTGACAACAGTATATTATATTTGAGAATGCTTCCTCTAATGTACATTTTGAACTGATAAACAATATGTGATTAATTCATTGATTGACCTAAATTGTATCCATTTCTATTTAATTTTATAATTAGAATATGATAATATTATATTCCACATGTTTAAATAACTGAATAGTCAAATGCAGGAATATAAGTTACATTAAATAAATGAATAAACTCCATTTCAAATTTGTCTGGAAATTTAGAAAAACAAAAGGAAATTTTCATTGTAGATTCTGGGCCAAAAAATTGTGTGTCTGGCGAATGAATGTTGTATTCTGCCCTTTGCTCATCCATCATCAGTGGTTTACTGGCAGAACTCTGGGGGTAAATATTTCTCTTATCAGATTTTCCTGGCAAGCACGCCTGGTATATAGCACAATTTATCATATCCACTTACAGCACAACATAATGAGGCATAATAAACAAGGCGAACCTTCATTTGATTACTTTCTTCTTGTGGAAAAATACATTTCTGAGGGTTTCGAAAAAATGTCCTGCTCAGGGACCCCGTGGTGAGAAGCGTGTCTCTGTTTGGTGTCCTGGCCTGGCTCAAAAGAAATACGATTAAATGAGTGTGAAATCAAAAGCACTGACACATGGCCGGGTTGTGCAGTGTGTGTGCCATCACCTGGCAGTCTCTCATTGTGTGTCTCATTCTCAGACATGGGACATGTCTTGGTGAAGCATTTTTTTCCCCAAATGGTTTATTAAAATATTTACCCATGCTGCTCTGTCACTTGGAGAAAATGAGAAGACGAGGATGCACAATCAATAAGCAGCAAAGGCAAAGTCCAATTATGTAAAAGTGTAAATTATAGATTTGGTGTGATGCCAAGGACATGGACACTCTGCTGCTCTCTTGCTCATACTCTTTCTCTCTCTCTCTCTCTCTTTCGCATGCACACAGAGAAGCAACCAAGAAGAAAATATGAAATTCTAATGTTTTGAGCCACAAGCTATTTCAAGTGCAGTGTGACTACATAGTGTACATGTGAGACCGTATTCAAATTTGGACTCTTCAGCATTGGGGCGCACATTTTTGCTGAAGGTTTATGAAAAATGCATCTATTAATTCATTATTTCGATTGAACCTGTATTATAAAACCCGACACTGAAACACAACAGTGATTCTGTCTGCCTCAAGTTTCTATTTCCATAATTTAATTGAGGTCACAAAAGCAGCTTTGAAGAAAGTCAAAAGTTATGGGGCAAAAGCTTCACCATATGTTTGCATTGACCTTTAATTTTGTGAAATATGTGTTACACAATCCTCAGCTTCCATGGGTCAACCTCAATGATTATTCACAGCGAAAAACTAGCAGCTGTTGACTCTGACAGCCACATTCCTTTCTAGCCTCCTGCGTTTCAATTTGTCTTACAGCAAAAAGCCCTTCCGTTTTTAAATACCAAGCAGGGCTTTTTCCCACACAGGTCCTGCTGAGGTGAAGAATCCCACTCCTGCCACCACAACAGCAGATACGCCAGGGTCTTCTGAGAGGTTAAAACATTCTGCCGATGTTGGAGGAGGAGAGATGAAGAGAAGGGGGAGGGAGGAGAAGAGGGTCTCTCTGACAGTCAGAAAACAGTCCCTCACAGCGTTCGCCCCAGCCTCTGCTGCAAAAACAACACTTGAATTCCTAACAGCGAGTGCCAGGTGGTCACAAGATGAATTCATCAGGGCAATGCATAACGCAAAAGGCAGAGATTATCACATTGCAGCAGCCCTAGGGCCATGGCAGCGCAGGCTGATTGGAGACATGGAAGGAGGCCCAGGAGAGGCGCTGGTCTTCCCTCTGGCCAGCGGAGAGGTGTCGGTCCACTCCTGGGAGACATGGAGGAGTAAGGGAGAGAGGAGGGAGGGGGTGGGTGGTTCAGAGTGATGGTTCACCTCGCTACAGGCAGCCCTCCCATTGGGGCAGGAGCAGGCTAGGAGAGGCCTGAAGGCCACACACACACACACACACAGAGTGAAATACACACTTGCATTCTGCTTTTAAAAAAGACACAAACGCACAACGATCTCTTCTACCAGATCCTTGGCAACATTTTTTCTTGTCATGGGACTTACAGTCCCAACAAGATAAGGGTTAATATCAAACAAGAGTGCTCGTATGCTTTGCCACTGTAACCCTGCATTGTTGAATAGTTAAGTCTGAGTAGTTGTACTGGTAACTGTGAGTGTGTGTGTGTGTGTGTGTGTGTGTGTGTGTGTGTGTGTGTGTGTGTGTGTGTGTACTTTTCAAAAGGTGATGGATATCAAGATTCATCTACGCCGTCCAACAACACAATGTAAAAACAGATACTACTGTCATTCAAGAGCTCATCAAAATGGCCATATGGGAGATATGTAAACTCTAAAGGGCACCAGCACGGAATATTTGTGTAAACTATGTAGAGTGAGGGCAATATATTCGGAGAAGCTTTATGTGCAAAGAGTCAAACTGTTTCACATTCATATCAAATGTTGTACATGGTAGTTCATGGTTAATGGTTGCTTGTCAGTCACTGTACATTATCATTACATGGTTTATAATGTGCATTTTGTTTCAGCAGACAAAAGAAACAGCATCTCTTACTGGCTCTATACAAATGATTGCAAACTGCAAAGCAAATGCATTGTTCATATTACACAGATTGCATTGTGTTTTATTTTGTTAAAAGGAATGTTAAAATGTGAGGAATATTATGGTCATAAAGAAGAAAAAGCACAATTTCAAAACTGTTAAAAAAAAAAAAGGAAGATGATGTATTCAAAAAAAGGATTTGGGATACCTGTGAATGTTATAAAAGAAGCTTTTCTGAACTCCACATTACTCCTTAAATTGTGTGTGGAGGAAAAAAAAAAATACAAATGTGCCTACCATATGAATGTAATGTGATGTTTCAAATCACAGCTTGTGTTTGTGAGGGAATTTAATAAGATGTTAAAAAAGCATGGCATTATGAATACAGAGGATTATAAATAGATGTCCACATCTGCAACCTACTACGCCTCCCCAAATAGAAGGAAAAATAAACATGAAACTATTTCATTTAGTATTTTGAAATTCTGAACCAACTAAACCTACAATACTAAATCCCTGTCAAACATTTACAGTGTGTAGATTTGAAACTCTAATGAAAATGTATGTATTTTTATGTGGATATAGCATCTATGAAACTGAGATGATGGAGGCTTAAAATTGACAGTCGATTATAAAAAAGCAAATGTCATTTATAGACGTGGCTAAAATCTTACTGTTATAGAAATCTTATATGATTGCAACACTAAAAGATGTGTTTGTGTTTTAGATTGCACGTACGAGTGTAATCTCTGGATGCAGTTCTGCAGTCTGCCAAAAATGTATTTTGATAGTTACAAAAAGGGGGAACTAAACATTTGAATTATATACCTGTAATAGCATCAGAGATGTCACCTGCGAGGGCCTTTTTTAAAATTGTGTTAAAATAAAAATGCTTGTGCTGCAAATTTCACAGCTGGTAAAAAGGGACATTATTAAAACAGTGAAAGAACTATAAATTAAACATTTTACTGAGGCTGTTTTGGCAAAGCATCAGGCTTTTATATTAAATGTTTTTTTTCACTAATTTTCTCTAAATGGTTGGTTTTTATATATTTTTTTTTGTTTGTTATATGAAACATGATACACTTCTATTACTAAAACAATGAGACATAATGAAATCCATATAAAATCCTTTTACTCTGTGTCAGGTTACGTAAGGAGACATAGTAATCACCCCAATAGTGTGTGACAAAAAGGAATCAGTCTATAAATAGTGATAAGGTTTAATAATTCTTTCAGTCTTTTTCATTTCTTAATATTTTACATGACCTGGTTATATTTGAGGTCATAAAAACATGTGAATTGCACACACACACACACACACACACACAGTAACACTTCACATCAGAGTGTCAAGTTTGGCTCTTAAATGTCCAATATTCATGAAATGCTGTGTTCGTCCTTCTAATAAAAATATTTAATAAACTTCTTATGGAGAGAGGGAAAGAAAAAAAAGACTAAAATAAACCCCGACCTGAGTGACTGACCTTTTTAAAGCTACAATCGAGCCCACCACTTATTTGTGTGTTGCTGCCATTTCCAGCCGCTGTTGTTCACCTTTCTGTCAGTGTTTCTTTCTCTTTGCTTATTCTACATAAATTATTGACTGGCTAATTTGGTCTGCTGGCCCTGTGAGACACTGCAGCATCGGCATGACAGCTTTATCTATTAGACTGAGCCCAATGACAGCCTTGTTCCGGCTGCATGTGTGTTTGTGCATGCGTGTTGTGCCTGTTCATGCATGTACGTGTGTGTGTATGTGTGTGTGTGTGTGCGTGTGTGTGTGTGTCATATGTCTGCGTGTCAGTGTTGCAAGTGGGGTGGAGGGGTTATTTGGGGGGGTGGGTGTGGGGGGTCAGGCTCATTCTCAGTTGCATTAGCACAGGAGCAGGACTGGGACACATCAACATCTTAATCAATATGCGAGAGTCAATTACTGAGGAAGCGCGTGCTTAAGCAAGATCTGATTATTGGGTTCATGTTCAGTCCACCAAATGGACCGAATCAATGCGATGCGATATGTGCTATATACACCACGCACACACGCGCACTCTTTCATCCCTCCCTCCTCTCGCCTCCTGTCACCTCACCCCGTCCTCCCTCTCCGCCCGCTGTCCCCCACCCTATCACATTCCTCACGGACACTTGAGGAAAGGAAGGGAAGCTGATCAAAGTGACAAAGGGGAAGGATTTATGCTCTGGTGCGGCAACTAACAGGACTGCGCTGAACTTGTCCAGACAGCACAAGTGTATTAAGATGAAAAGGCTGGCTGAGCTTCAAGCTCTCAACGACCCTTTAAATAAGTCATATTTGGGCAAGATTTATGAAGATAGAAGAGTAAAAAAAAAAAGAAATAAAAGCATCATCTGAGAGGATATCTGAATGTGCTCACTACACTCTGCTCAACCAAAGCCCACTTTATAGTGGGTTTCACCACTCAGATGCTGCCTTTGATATGTTTCTGTGCTTGTGGAGATACATTGCAAACTTAATCACACTTTTGTTGTGCATTGTTTAAACTGTGATTTTGAATTTTGTTGCAACTGTGGATTTGAATTCCTGCCTGCTGCTGATTTTTGGGGAGCGTAGCGGTTTCTGTTGCTTTTCATCATGTCATCCCGGTGCTTTGTAATGATATCTAGCATTCTGCAACTCTTCTCAACCACCCCGGTTCAATAACGAGTGAAACACTAGTGCCAAGATCTGCCTTTTACTGTAGTATTTCCAAGGGCTTTGTCTTTGTGTTTTAGATATCGGTGGGTGTGTTTTTTTCTTCTTCCTCTTTTCAACATTTGGCTGTCATATTTGCTTTTATTGAGGATTCCGTTTGGTGTGCTGCTCCTGTCTATAGCCCGTCAACCTATCAAGATGTATCACACAGTGGGTTTGCCGCACTTTCTCACAAAGAAACCCTCGCCACACCTCGGGCCCCTCCTCGGCCATGGAACCCCACCTCACTGTCGGACTACTTCTTTATTTACCTGCCTGAAAAATTACACCTGGAACATGGAGGACACAACAAAGAAGAGAGGGAGGAAAAAGAGGGCGATGAGAAGCCGGGTGGTAGGGAGAGGACCAACAAGGCAAGAAATCAATAGCCCAGAGATTTTTAACTAAGGGTTTTTTTTCCTCTCACTCTCTGTCTTTTTTTATCTCGTAAGCTGCCAAACATCACCAGTGAAACTTGCACGAGGCAGTCGTTGCCAGAGGGTGAATCATAGCAATATTGATTTGATTATGTAAAAGCTCGGTGGAACCTCAAGCCAGATGCAGAAATAACTCCTCACCTAGGTCCTGCGGGAGAGTACACACACTGGTTTGGAGGAGAAAGAGAGAGACCGGGAGAGAGAGACAGAGAGGAGAGAATGAGGAAAAGGAAAAGAAAAATATTGTTGAGGATAAAAGCATAATTACTCCCCTCACAGCTAAAATACATTTTTCTTATTTTCCGAATGGCTCTTCCATTTGTGGCTCCCTGCCTCCCTTTCTCCAGCCTTGCTGGATGATAATTAACACCGCTCTACTGTACTGAATTAGGAGCTGACAGTTATGAACTCTGCAGAAGAATAGGCAGCTACCTAGGAGAGTGCTACGCTACTTGATCAGATCTGTGTGTGAGCGCGTGTGTGTTACCAGACAGCACCACGGCCGGTAGAAGAGAAGGCAAAGGGAAAGGCAGAGCGTGCCTGGATTCTGATCTATGGCACCCTCTTCTGGACCCACTATCTCTGACTATCCTCCCCATAGAGAACATAACAAAACTTCATCATCTGCATTGTTTCTGTTATTCAGTAATGAGGAATCTTTATATTGGAATTACAAGATTAGATATTTAAGTATAAAATAAAAGAGTATACTTCTATTTATTTCAATAGGATAATGTTTAAGGTGCTATAACATTTTCAAAACTAGGCACACATGCAATCTTGTAAAAAATGTATGGATGTACTAATGTTCTCAGTCCTGGTATCAACACCTGATCCAGGACTGACTTTTAAAGAATAGGCTGTATGTCTCACTGTGTAGAAGTGACTGGGATCATTATTTTATGTGTAAGGCAGTCAGGCTGGACTTTGTTTCTTTAAAAAATAAATGT
>JAOWBC010001255.1:10071179-10087870 GCA_028566105.1 Hypoplectrus providencianus | reverse complement strand
ATATCAAAAACAATTTATGGTTTCAGTCAATGTAGGTAGCTCCTATCAGACTGCATAGTTTTCAAGTTTAACATTTTTTTGTAAGTTTGATTTTAATTGGTTAAGCAGGGAAGTAATGCCATAACTAACTTAACTGCTTATCTGGTGCTCTGAATGGGTCAGGGCATTATTTTGGACAGAAACTCACTGCACAGCAGTTCACTACTGTGCAGACTCTGGTTTCAAATTACATAATTACATAATCGGGCTATTTTGGCTTCACTTTAGTACATGTTGACCATTCCATATAGGGTCTATGGAAAAAATACTCAATTCCAGAGTAGCTTCATTGGTTTCCAATTTAGTGACAGGACTTTAAATATGACATAAAAGGTATACATGATGACTGTAAAGTTGTGAAAATACAAAAATGGGAGTAGCTTCAGTGACGCTGTTGCAAAAACAGCTCAAAAATATAACCTATTGTGCCTGGGGAAAGCACTAAGCTTGGGTTACTTGGTGTATAATCAAATATATCAGGGACATAGTTTTCCCTTAAAAAATGACCCACTTGTGGTCTTCCCCTGCTAAGATGCTGTGATTACATTATCCTACATCTGATTGGGCCATCATTAGTTTACTTAAAATCCTCAACCTGGCTTTTCCAGATATATTGTTGAATTTTATTGTCTTTTTTTCTATGTGCAGAACATTACGACAACAAAGCAAGACCCATATTTTTTTTCTTTTATGTTAAAGTCACAACAGTGTTGTCAAGACTAGAAAAAGGTGCAGTCACATCCGGCAGCACAGAAGGAAGAGCCACATTTGCGATTCCCTGCAATGCAGACATATTCGGTTCTACATTATATCCAAACGTGTTAATTTTATGTGAGCGAAGTACAGCTATGACACTGTTATAAAAGTTTATAGAGTGTCTTGTCAGCTCTTTAGCAACATCACTTATATCTCAGCGTGCCATCCAAAATCAATACAATATTTTTCTCCCAATAAATAATGTAGGCCTGAAAAAGGTCCAAATGCACGCATCGACAGTTGGCTGCAATTAGGGGGCGGCGGCAGCAGTAACTGATGACAGTCCCTCCCTCCCTCCGGCTCACACGGGATCAGCAGAAAATGAAGACGCGGAGACCACTTTGTCACCGGCTGAGGGTGGACCTGGAAATGACTCCTAATGGAAAAAGGGCTCCCTGAGCCGCCACTGCATCTGCTGCTCCAAGCACTTTCTCCGGGCCGATGGGCCAGCCCCAACCAGTTTCCAGCTCCCTTTATCTAAGCCTTTAATATGCTCTGGGCAGACAGCAGCGACCGCAAGCTGAGGTCAGGAGGCAGGAGGTGGCTGTATGTGTATGTGTGAGTCTAGTCTGTCCACATTTGTGTGGATGTATGTGCGCTGTGAGAGTGAATGGCAAAACAACAAACGATTCATACCAAGCATTTAGACTGGTGAAAGTATACTGTTGTGAAGTCTACACAAAACTACCTAAATAAACAGGAGGAGCAGGTAGATTAATTAAAAAAGAAAAAGACTGAAAGTTGAGCCATGCTCCAGTCCCTGTGAGGTTACAAAGCTCATTACACACCAGAAGACACAAAAGTTAGCACTAGTTGGGCAACAAAATGTAGAGTATGAGGACAGTAATAGAAAAATTACCATGTTGTTCTGACTCAAAAGGGGTTATCTTCTCTACAGTGGGCATCTTTCTGTCTGTCAAGCTCAGCTCTACGTGTTTAATAATTTAGCATGATGTGTTTTCGCCTCTGTTGCACAGAATTTCCTAATTACACTTACTGCTGAGTGTAACAATCCTGATGTGTTAGAAACAGTCTGGCTATTCTTTACCAAAAGAGTCTTCAGACAGAATCATAGAAACAGAATAAAAGTAGAATGAATACTGCACTTTTCACCAATTGCCATTTGGCAAAATGGCAATAATTGCTTGTTATTATTGTAACAAGACATTAGTGGGGCCCTATGTTTGTCAGCGTCACGAGAAGCTTATCGCAGGTTAGTTAGACATAGTTGGTGTAAAGGTTGGCATGTTTGCCTGCAATACTGGCATTCATCTCAAAAAGCAGCCAAGTTTGGCAGAGATTCACACAATATTAGGATTAATCAGATATGTATATATCATAGAACGTCAAGACATCAAGACATTTCATTCTGGACTGTTGAACCAACACACCGACCAGTGTACCAATCTACTGACCTACATCCCCCCCCCCCCCTAGAGAGATGCCACTTGCGTGGCTAAAAATGAAGCTACTGCTGGATAAAACTGCTCCTGCCACTTGGGATGCTGTGTATACTTTTTCAGTTTTCAAGACATTTTATCTAACTCCTGTGGCTCCCAAGCATATTACTCTCAAAGGACTTTTTTTTAGCTCTTCAATTACTTCAGGAAATTCAGCGAGAGATAAAAGTAAGTACCAAAGCTGTCAGAGATTACGAGGCGTACTTGTACATGCTCCATTCTGGGACTAACTTTCTAAACAGGCTGCTCTGGGGGGTGACAGAGCTGGTGGAATAGAGCCTCCCTGTGTGTCACTGTGCCCTGGCCTGCAGGTGTCTCCAAGTGATGGAGAGGGCTCTGGGAAACATTTATATCTCAAATCCACTTTATCGACCGTGCCCCTGTCAGAGCGGAGCTAGCAGCAGTGGTAGGGGGGTTGGAGGAGAGCAAGTGGCTCTTAGCACACACGCTGACACTGAAGGAGCCTCCAGCACTCACTCTTTAGCTGTGAGTCTGGAACCTCTTTATGGTGATTGTTTTATCAGCGTTCCTGTCCGTCCCCCGGGAGGCTGGGGCCCAGGGAGGATGACCCTCATTTTCTGAAAGCAAAGTGTTCAGTATTGATCAGTAGGAATGAGCAGCCCGTGACATGGGTTAATTTACTGGACCTCGGAAGGTTCATTGTTTCCTGTCATTCCTGAACTCATCGCACTGACCTTTACCGCCCTGTCCTGCTACGCACTGTATGTGTGTATATGTGGACACACTCAAACACACACACAGAGCTGCTCACTGCCTAACTACAGAAAGGGAAAAAAGTGAGACCGACACACTGACTAACAGATGGATAGATGAAGATAATAAACAACCACAGTTAAACAGGAAAAAAAGTATTTTTTGAAAGTTAATATTGGTTTCTGAAGAACTACAGGAAAAGAAAATGAGTACTATTACCTCTTGACATAAAAAAAATAAGAATAAGGATGACAAATAGATAAGTCACACATGAAACATTACAGCAATAATTCACCTGTATTAGGAAATCAAAGGATAATTTATTACCTCCACTAAAGAGGTAATAATGATTGAGATCAGTTTGTTTCTTCGTCTGTCTTTAATCATATTTCAGAAAAATGCTCCAATATTCATGAAACCTAATGGAAAGTTGTAGCATAGGCCTAGCACAGCACTCATTCAGTTTGCATGGATCCAAATCAAAGGGTGGAGAGGAGACAAAACTTTTTTTCAGCATCCGTAAACATTACCAGATATGGCAGGGCCTCGTTGGAGGTCTGCCCTCTCAGATATTGCCCTTCTAGTTGAATATGTAATCTCCAGCAGAAACTGCAAAAGGGCTCAATATGTAACATCTTTTAGACAGGATGTAATCAATACTAAATTCATAACCTGTGCACACAGTATTGAGAATGACAGGGGTCAAAGGTGAATGTCTGTGGGTGAAAAGGCCAGTTTAGTTACATTGAAAGGTCAAAGCCTTAATGTGATGCTCAATTGCAAAACTTATTAGGGGCACGGCCTAACAACCAGACTACAAAGTGGGGTTATAGCACTTCAGGTAATGCAAACTAAACATAAACAATGGCACAAAAGAGGGAAGGAAGTCCCAATGGAGGATGGGTGTTAAATATTTATCAATAATAAGTTCTTTAAAAATCCCAATTAATAGATTTTTTTTTTATTCTTGTCATATAACTTTAAAAGTGTGTTTATTAACAGTATAACAGAAATATCACCTCATGGTACCTTATCTGGAACATATTTCAAAAAATCACAAGACAAATGCATTTACCCTAAATAATCTGCATATTAATAAATTAGTAAAATATACAATTAATTGGAAGCTATTTAAACAATCAGTTGTTTAATTTCAAGATAAGATTCTTTACTTTTAATAAAAATAAATCTTCTTTCTTTCCTGATGTGTTCATAAGATGAACATGTTTTTAAATCATAACTAAGATCCGCATTTTATTCATAATAAATGTAATCAACCCACATATAGTATATTGAACATCATACACATATACTCTATATTATACTGTATATATTTTTTTATTTTACTTAAATACATCCCATTTTCACAAAGGAGACACAATGGAGAAAATCAACATAATGAAGAAACCCTAACAATGAATAAAGATAATAATTCATATATGCAAAGCAGCAAAATACAGCATCAACACAAAGGTGAGGCGTCTCTTGATTCAAGATTTCCCAGCTTGCATTTGCCATGTTCGGTTAACATGGCGGTTAGCTTTATTTATTTTGCCCATTTTATGCAGGATTCACCCAGCTCAGGATGGAGATGGGGAGGTAATAAATCCGTGAGGTGTCATCTCGCTCCCCTCCCCTTTGCCTGGCATCCGCGAGTGCTACGCCACTTCTGATTAGTGCCGCCTTTCCCTCCCAGAAAGCCAGCAGACAGGAACAAACTGATTACTGCCCATCTTCAGGGGATTGGAGACACCTAACAGGAGGATTACATTAACATATTAACGGACGCCCCTCACCTGCAGCCCTCCTAATATCACTTCCATGCTCCTTTATTTTTTTGGGGAGGGGGTGTGGTGTATGCGTGGTGCATTTCATCTTCAGATGGAGAGCAAATAAATAAAGAAAGATAGTGATTCCCTCTCTCTCCCAGGGTGCGCTATCTGTCATTGATGATAGGTGAAGAGGAGAGGGGCGCCTTTGAAGTTTTTCGACATAAAAGGCGCAAATAAACGCAAACACATCCTTTCAGCTACTCACATGAAATTAGGACCTGCTGAAGACGGGGGTGAGAAGCTGGCCTCCGCAGCCACACCTAATCACTCTGACGGCAGCAAAGACTTCAGTCTCTGCTCTACTGGGAACATCGGAATTAAGAATGAGAAAAAAAAGAGCTAAAAAAGGGCTTTAATCTGCCTCAGCTACTTTTCCACTGTTTTAAACAATGTTCTGCTGAAACAAAACAACAAACAACGAGCAGAAAAAGAGAAAAAGTTTTGCCGCCCTCTGAAATAAATATGAGGAAACTTTGAGTTGGTTGACAGAAGTGTGGATTAAGTTGACTCCGGCTGTGATATCTTCACTCTTTGATATTTTTTTCGCTGCAGAAAAATCATAGCGTGATCCTATGAATCAATTACAAGGGTGGACGGGATAGTCCCTCCTATGAACTACCTCCGAGTACAGAGTAACAGCACAGACAGTGATAGTTATCAGAACTGTAAGTGTGAGGGGGCTCTTTTCACATTATTATTTGAAGCACTGCTCCAGACAAAATGAGCTAACTGCCAAAGGAGATAAAGGGATTTAGAGATTCAAAAGAATAGAGATTTAAAAATTAATGGTGGAAAGGATTTGCCTTCATGTTTCTACAACTTGTAAGCAGAACATGACTTATAAAGAGTCAAGGAGACAAATTGCTTTTAAGAATAAAGTGATGGTGAAAGGGAAAAAACAAGCGGTGAATATTTAATGGGTACCACAGCCTCTCCACAAACAAATCAATATGGTGATAGTAAACATAAGGAGACTCATACTGTGGCGTGCAGGCCGGAAAAGGAGGGAGGACAGGTGTCAGCGGGCCCAGCCACAGAGTTTAGGTTTATCCTGACATTTCTGAAGGTTAAAAGATTGTAACTGTCTATCCGTGTCAATCACATTGCTCAAAGGTCACAGCGAGTCTATTTTTCATTAATTATACCCTCAGATGTCTTCAGGATGCACAGACACCTAACAATCCCAACTCCCTAAACAACAGCCTCTAAAAGGTTGTAAGACAGGAATACATACATAAATGTATAATTCAGCATTTACACTTTAGGCCTGGTCACATCTGATTTTCAGCGATTATTTGTATTTACTCCGTGCAATTAAAAGGACAATGATGCTTCCTCGACTGTTTTTACATTCTCGAACAAGAGCACTCAAAATGAATACCTAATAATGTTTTATTAATCAGAATCTCTGTGGTTAAATAACGTGTAGCTGCTGTTTCCCTCTCCTTTCCAGTTTGATTTTTTCAACTGATTTTTTGTGGTCAACACGCTGAATTTTATTTTATTTTAGCTTGCAGATTTTATTGGGGGGGATGCACCTCGGGATGCCTTCTATGAATTTAGCTAACGTCCTCATAGCAAAGTGAACAAACATGAATAATTCTATGTAAAGATAAGGAAAGGCGCAATATGCTTGTCGAAATAAGAAGGAGGCTCGACAGGACAAGCTTGAGATTCTGCAGTTACCTGCTGTTAGTCTGTTAAAATGTGATTGGAACTTTGTTAGCATAGCATATAGCATTCTTAACTCCTAAACAGACCTTGATAGCAATGCATGTTGGAGTATTTGGTGATAGGTACCTCTCTTGAATCTGTAAATGCATAAATGTTCTATGCAACCATGCGTTAAAAATATATATAAATATGTGAATATGCTGTTTATGTAGTCTCTCTGCAGCAACATCCACATTTAAAGCATTGTGTATTGTTTTGTTAGCTGATGCATGAAGCACTGTCCATTAGCATTCGATCACTTTACCACTGGAAACTGAAGGTCTTTATGGAGGTTTGTGTCCTGGAACCAAGGCAAGAGTACCGCTTCATGTGTTTCTGTGGAGTACCATGCACCCTCATACACAAAGCTTTCGTGATGCTCCAAAGCTTGTGAACACAGCTGTAAAATTTCCTGGACATTTAAATACTCGCCGTTTTCTTATTGCTGCTGTAATTTCAACTTTTATTTTGTTTTACTCATTGTGGACAGGCCTTGTGAATAGGATTTTACAGTTTGCTTGTCCATTACTCTGCCTGTCACCTTTGACCTCCTCTGGAGCACTAAATGCTTTTCTTGTCTTACCATGCGAAACAAGGCTGAAATAACAACGCTTCTCTTCCGCTCAGGGGGCATGTAAGAAAATGGCACACAACCTGAAGTGAACAATAGTATGTGCACTCAGAGCACCTCTCAGAGCGTTCCCCGAGCAGGATGCTCCACTGCTGTGACCAAGCCCTAAAGTGAGCGCCGGACTCTTCTGAGGCATGAAATAATAATAACATCCCACTTCCGTCTCCCTGCTAGAGAGGAGGGGAGGAAAGTATACGAGGGCCTTCTATTGTCACCGTTCACTAGAGAGATACCAGTATCCCCGAGACTTTAATGGGAAAGACAATAGGGCTGGCCTAAAAAGGCTTCCCATTAAAATTTAATCAGAGACTTTGTCTCTCACTATATGTGACGATGTGTGTGTGCCCGCCCGTGTGTGTGTATGTGAGTGTAAATGACTACAGGGACAGGTACCAGCACTCACAGCCCATCTTCATCCCCTTTTGTGTTGTTTGTTTCAAGTTCATCCCTTTCCTGTACCTTGGGAGAGTTATTTCATTTTCTCCCAGGTGTGTCACTATCCTCCTTTAACCACCCAACCACATGGCAACTGCTCGAAAAAATGTTAAGGGCAAATTGGATTAACACCACGGTCTATGGTCTGGGCACTTAACAAACACAGATGCACTTAAGGGAGCCCACAGAATGATTTGTGACTGAACAAAGAACTGGAGAGATGGAGCCTGGGCATGACCACAGGACTGGTGTAATATGTCATCTACCGGAAGAGCTATCAGCTCAGCCTACTGGAAAAGGAGTAAACTCCCAAGTGCTGAAGGTAAATTATATAGTGTCAAGTGCTTCTCTCCTACTTTGGTGGCTGAAACAAACATGTTTTTTTGTCATCATCACAGAGCTTTTGCCAGGTTAAAGGGAACTTTTTGTATTTGCGGTTTCTCTTTAATAAAGACAACATTTCTAATGAGGAATGTGTCTCAGTTTGATTATCAAACTTGACTGAGATATAAACTTTTTATTTGAGCCAGAAAGGTCGCCTGATATTTGAATTTGATGGTTTTGAAAGCATTTTTTTAATTACTTACTAAAACATATTTTCATTCCTCTAGTTTTTTTAAGCTTCATCCATTTCCTTGTGGGGCAAGCAGTGCAACAAATCAATAGTGGAGGTTAACATACTAGTGATCAACGCCTTAACTTACAGTAAAGAGGCCTGACCCCAGTAAACCTTGAATAAATTCTAAATAAATTCCTATGCAGCTTAAGTGTGTTGCATCGAAATGATAAAGAGCAAGTGCTCTTCATCAAGATGTAGGTGTGTTCAGGGAATGCTGGATTCCAAATGACTGTGTCAGACCACTCATTATCATTCCAATATTTTAAATAAATGATAACAAGACACACTGTATGAACAACAGGGGTTAAAGGGTAAATAAGACTGTTAATTGATGGTTCATGAACAGAGGTTGTGCACACACAAACAAGATTGATTTACATATATTTTCATGTGCCAGTTTTCATTTCCTTTTTGTTATATTTACTTTATTTTCTTGTACTCTGGAAAAAAAAAAAGCCATTATAAATGCTAATACTACAGGGCCATATCAGTTTCATCTGGTGACATTTCATGGCGAGGCTTAGCCATTGATTACCTCTCTATGCTTTGTAATTGTTTCTTCAAGGTACTGTGATCTTGTGTGTGAGTGAAGTTCCACGTATGGATTTCTTTCCAATTAAGGTTGGAATTATTCACAGGGGGCTCACCCTTGACGGCCTGCAAACAATGACATAACATTGGAAAAACATTTTTGAACCAATCGATGAGAAACAACCAAATGATGTTGGCTGAATGATAAACAGCTGCTCTCCCTGGACCTACACCATCAGGCCCTTAAGAGGTCTGATGTCAAGTAGAGTGACAAACACACATACACACACATAAACACACTCAGAACAGGCCTGATCTTGTTGTCTCAGAGGTGGCTGGTTTTTGCGAGGATTCTGCACCACCTGGAGCTGGAGAATAAGCAGGTAGGGAGTCGAGGCCTACTGGGAACACTGTTCCAAAGGAATGGCTTTATGGAAATGAGGGTTAAAGGGAGCATCGTCCGCCCTCTGATAGGAAGCCTATGAAGCGCTGACACATGCCCCCCCGCCACTCTCCAACATGAAACCATGTTATATGAGAGGGGGTCACCGTTCACCCTAATCACGGCCGTGACATGACATGCTGTAGGTTGCCCCTCAGTGTTAAATATTTATGTCAGCACCGCCGTATTGCCTTGATGGCTGTCAAGACTTTGACACATGCTCTCTCTCTTTCTCTATCTCTCTTGCTCTTCCTCTCTTTTCCGTTTCCATTAAAATTCAACAAAAACAGAAAAACAGCAGAAAAACACCAAAACACAAAGGCATAAGCTAAAGGTAGAAGCTTTCATGTATTTATAACTGCAACTGGCCGTTAGAATTTACTGTATATGCAGAGGCATGCACTCTCAGGTGCTTTCTGGCTTCATTCACAACTCATGTGTGGATGGAAAAGTCAGATTGGAGACCGTTACAAGGACTGGATGATAATTATCATCTTAGCATAAGGACAACTCACCAATCTCCATGTTTCTGTTCTTATTAATGTTGGCCCCTTAAATAAACTAAAATAATCTACACTGTGCATGCAAAACCAGTACCTTACTTTACATCGTCTCATGATTAACTTCCATTGTTTATGTTGGAGTGATTTCCCTCACATGACCCGATGTAAAAGGTTCTGGGGGTGACTGAGATCACTGGAGACAGTGCTCTCCTCCTTGCTCCTTGCCGGCTCCCCCATGATAGGTGTCAAAGATATTCTAATGAATGTCAGAGTACATTTCAGGGGGCCATGCTCCGTACAAACCACTGGAGTGGCCCATCTTATGGGGCTGCCAAACCCCCTCCACTCTGAGCTCCCCACCACTCTCTTCATGTTCAAGAGGGTTAAGAAGATTAATCAATGTCAATGTCTTTTCCCTTTTGAAGCCAATAAGGTGCACACTGTCTGGCCATGCCCAACAGAACATCACTTTGTTCCGTCGCACAGCCGCCCCCTCGCTGCCCTCACTGACCCCCCAGCAGTCCCACTTGTCAAAGTCAAGGGGGCGTTTGGCGTTTGGTAGAGACTGGCCTTCCGGATAGCACTCAGCTCCGCCCTGCTTGACCTATTCTCTGATATTTGACCACTCGGTTGCAAGACACTTGCTCTTTCGAGCTGAAATGTCACTGGGGCATCTTGTCAGCTCACAGACACCTCGGCCTGACAAGCGATTTTACTTTGGTGTGCTACAAGGCAGAAAATACAGGGCCGTGGCCGTGGCCTTGACGCACACAAACTGTCAGCTAGCCAGACTGGCTACTTGATACCGACTTACTGGCCCAGTGTTAAGACATGGGGCCAGAAATGGTGCTGGCTATGCATAAGCAATGAAAGCTATAGTTGGATGCGTAGAATGGCATGACTGTAAACCTAAATTGGGTGTTTGGTTTAATTAATAAGATGACCACAACCTGAGCAGGTACTGGGAACTAGACATATGACACAAAAGGTCAACTGATAACCTTTGACTTCCCCAGCAGTAAGCTTCTGCCTCCTTTTCCCACTCCTATCTTTACCCTCTCCTCTCCTCCCCATCCTCTCTTTCCTTGTCATTTCGACCCCCTCTAGTCTATTCACCTTTAAGGTTTTTACTAAATCAGCATGTTCTTCAGTTAAATGAGGGAGAGCACACTCCTCTCCCTTGTCTTTGACCGCCAGTGGCATTGCAGCATGAAAGAGAAGGATGGGGATTGGAAGTAGCAGTCACATCATTTCTGGTTTGCGCAACCTGCTCAAAGTTTGCAACTAAATGCTTGTCTTCAGTCGAGCTGACAGGGGAGAAGTGGGCGCTCAGTGAACCATGGCCGGGCTGCCATGAAATGACAGGAATCATTGGCATACATTTCAAACAGCCTCGCGCTATCCTATTAAAGTGCCACATCCCCACTTTAAAACAGACAAGAAGGAATCCGCTTTGATAGATAGAGACTAAAATGGCTTATTGATTTTCCCACCCTTTTTTCGTTGTTAGGAACTTTTAAAAATTAGACCCCGAACTTATCCTTTTTTTTAATTACAATAGATTGAGAAAATAAAAGAAGTGGTCTCTTGCGACATCACAGGTTCTGTATAATTAAATTCAGTGAAATGTTTCAATTGTTATGTAATTAAGAAAAGATCACAGCACAGTATTAAAATGATGGCTCGTTATGTAAATAAAGCATAGCCATTTTAAATTAAATGTTGGGCAGTGGGATGAAATACCATAGTGAAACCTCATTATTAATAATGATGATGTGGTAAAAAAGCTATTTGTTATCGTGAAATAATGTTGGCCTGATACATTTACCTTTAAATTGTTTGTTAAACTGCCTACACTAGTTCATCACATTGTTATGTGTTACTTTGTGAATAGTCTCAGTGGTGTTTTGGCTTTAGTTTTAGAAAATTGAGAGGAGACAATTATGATTTTTATTATAGCACAATTCGTGAAATCACCTAAAAACAAGGACTGATCCAGTTGGTCATTAGTAGCAACAAAATTAAATCAAATGAGGAATTGAGGCCAACAGCTGAAGTTAGAATGACCCTATAAAATATCTAGTTTTATGTCATAATTATCATGAATAATGAGCCTCATCATGCAAAGTCAATGACTCATCTAATAAAATTATCTTGTGTGAACACTGTTTGATGGTGGCTTTAATATTCCGTACATGTTATAAATGGATAGTCTGCCTACAGAAGTGAATTCACCTTTTCCTAATTTATAGTTGTTTATGTTAATATCTGGATTATAAAGGATGAATAGAATACAGAGATGGCAATGAAAAAGTATTTCATCACTGTTCACAACTTGACTGCTTATAGCCTTTCAACTTAACTGCTTCTAGTACATTTAACCCATTATGACAGAGGAAGTAAGAAGACGTAATGGTCCTTTAAGCAGTTTACAAAGCTGTTAGTCGAGGAGCAGGGAGTCGTGAGGTAGAGTCAGACAGGGGGCAGACATTTGGACAATGGTAGAAATGTTTGAGGAATTAGATTTTAAAAGTGTATCTGATTGCATTAAGCTGATGCTCAGGTTTAAGGTGATACTTGTGGGGTTAAGACTGTAAGCATAACCGTGCGGTTTATATGAAACGCTCACTAAGTGCTAAAGACCAATTAGAGGATTTCTCCGATGAAGCTTATCCAACTATTTTGTTTCAAAGAATATTTTTAGAATCACTCTAACCTTTAAAATTCAGTAATGTGGCTCAGTGAGATGTGTTACTTCGTAAATGTTGTACTGCAGGATAATCAAATTAACATAATTATTTCAGAGATGCCTCAGGCAAGTGGTGGTTCATTCAGTGTCAAAGGGCTTGTGTCTGGCTGCAGGGTTGGATTCGATCAGTTATATCTCAAATATCCTGATACTAAGTCAAATGCTTAATATTTGATTAAAATAAATACATTAAATTTTGACCCAATCTAAAATTTAGAAACACCTTGGCATAGAGATTTAAACTTGGGTGCAGGGCTCTGAATATCTTTTTTTATGCTTCTGCAGTGCTGGATACAAACACATATCCAGCGGATTAGCCTAATCGGTGACTGTGGCCGGACAAAGTCCTAACAACCTTGTCAAATGCTTTGTGCCTTTCAGAATAGAGACTGTGTTCTGGCCCATCAGTTTCATAAGGCCTACATTATGGATCGTTGAGTATGTTGAGACACCCATAGCAGGGGATCTACTGCCATGCTTGATTCCCACACTGCTCAGCACAAATATTACAGCCATATACATAACATGGTGTAAAACACAATGATCTCCAGGCCACGGCCATCTTCCTCTCATCTATCATTCAATCCTCTCTAATTAGGGTCTTTTTGTCATACTGAGAGCGGGGCACTGAGTAGCACTTCTGGGGGTGTGAATGGTACAAAAGAGAGGGTCTCATTTCCATCTGACAGAGTGATGGAGATTGAATGTGAGCTTTAGGAAGATAAATGGGCATCCTGCAACCCTCCGACACTATCTGCAAACCTGCTCTCTAACCCTCCCCGGGGAATCGCTTAACTGTGAATATTTGGGGCCCCTTTCGTTAAGTTCTGCTTAGGTTTGTCAATAACTCCTCAGGTCCCCCCCACTGATTTCCTTTAAATTAGGGAATACATTGAGGGAAAAGAGGAAATCAAACCAGTGACAATGGGGATAATGTTCAGCATACTCCATTAGTATTCAATTAGGTTTCTGGAATTACAAAAAAAAAAAAAAAATGTGTGCATTTAACAGCTATGCTTAAAAGAACCTCACTATAACATGAAACAAAAAAGAGCACTTTGAGTTAGGGTTTGAAGTTTTGATAATCAGTAATCATCTTACATGTAATAAAAGAAACATATTTTTATTGGAGATATTATTATTATTATTATTATTATTATTAAGTCTCTACAATTAAAATACATAAAACTAAACTTGTTCATCTTTTATAACATATATTTTTTAATATATATATATATATGTATATATATGATATCCTAAAAAGAAAAGTTAATTGAGTATTAAAAGTTTTGGTTTTATAAATACACACTCTATGACTGATGCGATTATAATGACTGTTATTATTAACGTCGGGCAACTGTCATAATTGTTTTCAGTCAGGGATGTAAAACTATTTCTTTTTATGTAATTAACAATATCATAATTTTTTTAATAATTTGAAGCAACATATTAAGGAAAAAAGTATTTTCTCATTCTATTAAAATGCACTATGTACCACAAAAGGCAAACATCTTTGTAAAAAAAAAAAAATACAAAAGAAGAAGTCAATCAGTCATTATCAGCTATAAATTCTAATTGGCAGAAATATTATTACTGCAATATTACTTATTTTACAATTATCAGGTTCATTCTTTTACTTAAGAACAAGTAATTACTTAACTTTTTCTAAAAATAATCTTCATTTGTGACAAGAGCGTGGGCGTGCACCAGAGGGGATGAGTGAATGTAATTGAGTGTACGTGTCAATGTGTATAGTGTGCGTGTGTGTGTGTGTGTGTGTGTGCAGGGAGGGGTCGCTCTCTCTCCCTAACAGCCCCAGCGGCCCTGCTTTAGGCCCGGTGACAGGGCTCTGTCTCTCAGCCACACTTGACTGGGTCCCGCTGACACTCAACTGTCAAGCCGGCGAGCCCTCAACCACCGCCCTAACATGCTCTACAGCTTCACCCAATTAACTTGCTTTCACTTGACATCGCGGCAAAGAGCTTCATAATAGGTGGTCAAGGTGCAGTGTGTCTGCTTTCGCCCCTCTCTGACGACTAGCAGTGCGCATACACACACATTCAAGCGTTTCCCCCCGCCCTCCACCTCCCTCTATTACCTCTCAATGCTTTTGTGCCTCTGTAGGTCTAGCAGGCCTCTCTTGGCTGCCTCTGCCTGCTCACTGCACTGTGACAGCAGGAGAGCATTGATCCAGGAGAGGGGGGATGCAGTGGGGTACAAACGGTCTTGCACGAAAACCTACAAACACTAATCCTACTGGACACAATTCAAACTCCTCGCACTATAGGATACAAAACTACATATGCAGATATGCACATATGTGTGCAACACCTTGCATGAACGCACGTGAGCGTGTTAATGCGTGCTTTGTAGTTCGGCGTCTGTGTGAGTGTGTGTGCATGATAGCAGTATGTGTTTCCAAATGTGACCGTCCGAGTGTGTGTGTTTGTGAAGCACTGTGTGACTATCTCCAGCTCTCTCACTATTAGACATTCAGTAAGTTGGACACCAGGCCAGACTGCGCGAAGGAAAGAAAGCGATTTGACCCCCGACTGCGCGTTTGGGGAAGAGGGTCTTGAAGCATGTCAGCTCCGCTCAGGCTCCACTTCCCCTCTGTGTCCTTCCTATTTTTTCCCTAGTGCCAGGCCCAAACTTTGAAAACATCCACCTTAATAGGACCTAGTCAGCGAGAGCTACTCTTCCGTCTATCAAACTGTGATCCGAGGTGTCAGCCTGGGCCGGCTTTGACAGAATGTCTCCAAACGAACAGTACAATGGTGTTTCCCTCACCAGCACTCGGCTACTCTAGTGTAGCCCCCTAGCTGCCTGGCCTCTCCATCTCACTACACCACCTCTCCCCTAGTTCGCCTGCTTGATTTCACCTCATAGAACACCTTGCAAGAGTGAGTTGACTGACAGCCACATGCCAGCCTAATTGTCTTCTTTCCCAATTTAGGAAATATTGGAACGCTTCAGTCTTATTTCCCTTTTCGAGAAGATTAACTTTTTTCTGAAGATAGACTTAAAAAGGCTATGTATCAATATATCTTATCAAACGTGCTGCAGTAAAATGCAGCGATAGAAGCATAAAGAAAACTGATTCTAGAACTATATGTTTTTAAATCATAGGGCAAGGTCTTATAGAATTTAAGAGATAAAGTTGTATGTGCCTGCAGTGATTTGACCCAAAACAAATGCCTCATACCCCAAACTCCAAGTCTTGTATATACAGAAAATAAATATTGTGCTTAAATTCCCACAACATAACAATCCCACTCGATCCATTCTTCACTCTGCCCAAAATAATACAATTCATTGCTGTCAGGCCCTATGGCATCCCAAATTTGAACAGCATCGATCGAGGATATTGACCATTCACCAGATGCAACTCCCTGTGTTTAACACCGTGCGCTGAAATTATATCTGCCCTTCCTATTAAACAATGGGCTCCCCAGTGGTCCCCATTACTGCATGATAAGTAAAAACAAATATAAGAGGTGAAAAATTAACATTAGTAACTATTAGACATGCATACATTTTAACCGCTTGCAATACCCAAATGGAAATTACTAAGATGCTAATGAAGATATGTATTCTATGCAATAACAACGCCTCATTTTGTTCGGATTTTGTAATACTTAATACTCCTGAACCTTTACATTTTCAATGCTGCGCCTCGAGGCATCCTGCTCACTGTAGACATCCACTGAAAAGACTGAGAGAAACTCGGAGCTGACTGTTACTAAGACTTGTTTGGTTTGGTGATCTGATTGTGCTGTCGAGTTTTAACTATTAATACAAAGTCCGGGCTGCATTAGAGTACGCTTGAACCATCAGAATCTCTCTGATGGCTTCCACAGCTGAGGCTTTGTCCAATAAATTAAAAATAACACGGCCCAGCTATGTGTGAATCAGAGCTTCGTTTGCACCCCAGACCATTTTAGGTAAGGGAAAATAAAGTCCTTTCTCAAGGCCCAGAGTCAAGAAGAGCAACAAGAGAAAAGACATGTGGTTTCATCCGCAGCACACCTGAGCTGCGGTGCAGTGCGGGTCCCAGTCTCTCTCCGCTCCTAAACCGAATGCGCTCCTTTGGCCCTTTGGCTGCCAGTGTAGTTTGTCATTCAAATTGTATGAAACTCCTGTGGATTACCATGAGGAGGAGGCGATGTGTACTCCGGCTATACACTGTAGCCTCTTAAAAGCACCACTTGATGTTGTTTTCTCAGTGTGTGTGTGTGTGTGTGTGTGTGTGTGTGTGTGTGTGTGT
>JAOWBC010001255.1:10041552-10061765 GCA_028566105.1 Hypoplectrus providencianus | reverse complement strand
CTACAACTCCACATCTCAAGTCTGTCTTTCTTCTTAAATGTACTGTAGCAGACAGGAGAGAGCCATGTGTACCCAGCATGTAGTTTGGTAGTGTAACAGTTAATCGGGGCTCTTTTCAATACACTTGAAGGCCTTTTTTTTCGTGGTGTGATGAATAAACAACACAAAAAGGTAAAATACCGCTATGGCCGTGGCAGAGGTTTACTCCTTTCTGCTATCTGTATCAGTCACTTTTTGTGTTGTTTATTCCATCTGTTAAAATGTGATCTAATGTGAGCAAACTTTATTGAATTATTGCAGAATTACGTTTTAAGATTATGTATAGCTATAATAGCTGTTTTTTAACAAACAAAACATTAGCTCTGAGTCCCAACGAAGCTCATGGGCATGGTGAGGTAAATGTAATTTACAGTGAGAAAGTGCACACACAGTTCCACTTCGTCTGCTGAAATGTTTGTAGGAAAGCAGTGAGATCATTTCAATATCAAAGGCACATGTTCGCTTAATTTGCATTAAACAGGGGAGGGTAGGAGCACATTTGGAGCTAAGAGGAGGTCCTTATCCCAATCAATCAAGACATGTTACTTGTGCAATATCACATAATTAAAAAATGCACAAATATCCTAACTCCTCAAAAATATCCAATTATGATTTCTTTTTATCCCTTAGCACATGCCTCTCCTGTTTTCATTATGTTGTGACAGTAAAGTGAAACATTATTTAATATTTAGTGATGAAACAGGCAAGAAACTCTCTCCTCTAACTCGTGCTACAGAGATGAAATTGAAGAGACAGTGAGACTCTCAGAGAAATATGCTGAAAGTGTCAATGCTGCTGCTTGAATATGGCAAAATTGCTTATTTTCAAATTCAGCCACATCAAGCAGTTTTTTTTTTCTCCTAGCTGTTTGTGGAAGAGCTTGCATATTCATGGCCCGCCTGTTTTGAGAACCTGTCACTGAGCCTGTTATATAGCTCTCCCTGCCTTCCTGCTCAGGATGGCTTCAGAGGCAAAAACACTCCATCAGACTTAACACTGTCCAGCTGACACAGTCAGGCAGTAAAACTGACAGCCAATGGAGTCTGGCCTAGCAAATGAACCGGACATAATAAACCACTGACACAGGGGTCACCTTCTGTCACTGCCTATGTATCCACACATTCATATGCACACGGAGAAAAGCACATATACACATCAAGCGGACAATGCGCCCCACATCCTATCGCTATTAAATACCCATACACTCACACACACAGGCACAGGCCATCGCTTGCATCCTCCCACTTCTCTCCTTTGGCTGGGTTAAATCCAGCAAAACCCCAGCCTTGTATTTGACCTGCCTCCCACCTCAGCTGTAACAGAGCGAGTGCAGAAAGGAGGAGCTGGTGCAGCACCAGCTTCTCAGACAAGAGCAACTATGGATTTCTGACTTAAACTTGGCTAGTTAGAAGGTCAATATAATATTGAAATGCATGGGAATAATTCCCCTTCTGCATGGACAGCTACCTTCATAAATCTGAAGGATTAATAAAACAACTGGGTGAGTGTGTTTTTTGCTGCTATGAAAGTTCTCACTGACAGCGTATATCCCCTCGTGGCTCTGTGAAACAGAATAGGTGTTCGATGAGAGATTCATCAGCGCCGCTCCAACACTCGGGTCAGGCGCCCTTCATGTTGAAACCATCCACTGACAACATGGTATGTGCATGTGTGTTTGCGTCCCTGTGCATGAAGGTATATATATTTCCTGTCCATGCGAAGGTAGTATTGTGAAAGTGGTGTGTGTTATCAATCCAGCTTCCTCCTCCCACGCCATATGACTGCTGTGTTCCCCCTCCTTCCAACCCTTCCCTCTGCTGCACAGCCTCTGTACACGGAGAGCTCTGCACAGTCCCAGTGGAATCTCCCGTGTCAGTACATTACCTTATAAGTGGAGGCATTGACTGTGGGGACTCTTTGATACACATTCACATACAGTACAAACACAATTGATCTTCAGCGGAGCATTGAGAAGAGGAGGGGGGGGTTGCTGAAGAAAGATCTACACACGTATAAGAGATCACAGGCCTTCTTGTGGAATAAGAACTGTGTGTGCAAGAAGGAACAAAACGCTCCTTTGATAAGGATGTGACAAGGAGCAATCTTTCCCTGGAGCCAGCCGCTGAGCACTGAACACTATCAGCAATCTGGAAAAAGGCTCAGAGCGCCACAGTAAAAATGTAATATTATCCTATCTGTGCAGCTTCACATTGGGCATAATGCGACTGGCTGTATTAATTATACATTTCTTTTTCTTTTTGCATGAGCAGATTTCCCCCTTAGGGATGCTTAAATAATGACTCCATCTTTGGACAACATTTGCAGCTCAATTAGAAAGTGTTTATGTCAATCTTCCCGTGTGTGGGCGCTGCCGGTTCACCACGTACACGGCAGCAGTGGAGGGATGTTGTCATCTTAGCCGTGAAGTGTCAGAGACCTTATGTTGTCATGACAATACACAGGGGTCGGACTTCAGCGCGGACTTTCTCTCAGGGCAAAATAAATATTCCATCCATTTTCTGCATTTATTGGTGAAAAGGAATTATTTACTCATTTTATGTTTTTTCAGAGATTGGGGGGAAAAACATACAAAAATCAGCGAGTGACTAATCGATTCATTTTCCATTTATATTTAAAATTGTTGAGGAGAGGGGCGTTTGTTAGCTTCAAATAAATACTTTCTCTTAGATGTGGATGCGAGCTCAGACAGCAGTCAATGATATGTTTGAAATAAAAATAAATGAATTGGAGTGTTATTGCTCTCAGTGAGAGGAGAAGCCCTAATGAGAGTGATCACAGATGCCAAACACTTCAAACAAAGGCAGCTTGTTCTTTCATACATGAACTGAAAAAACCTTTAAAGATATTCTCTTTAAAGAAAAAACAAAACAAAGAGAGTGACAGAAACAGATAGTGGGATTAAACTACTGGTGAAGAAAGTCCGAACTGAACAATCACAGCCTGTTTGCTATCATGCTGGGAATTGTTCATAATTACATAATTTGTAAGTGCAAAAGCAGAGGAATTTAGAAAATTAGAAACAATCATTTGCTGTAATTATGGGTCTCCCCTCGCACTGCTGCATGTAATGCACACTATATAATAGCTGTCCATATTTTGATGAGTTGTGAATATAAACAAGTGAGTGAGTGAGTGAAAAGTCCTTCTTGGTCTATTTAAACCCTCCCCCGCAGGCAACAGTATTTACAAGGAAACGGTTATCATTTAGTCTCTGTTGCGGATCAAAATGTCAAGCTCCACAGAGAATCTGAGCAGTGCTGTTAGGGCCAAAAGTGCAGTTTTAGAGCCCCAGGATCTGAGAGAAAAAAAATGATTTGCAAATGCCCAAATATGTCTAATTGACCTGAAATATAGCCTGTGTGCAGGAACTGTTTGAAATCAATACGAAGAGCGAAAAGAATATCCTTGAAGGAACATTTCAGAAGATCACACCGCATGTCTTTCGGAGCGGCATTATGAAGTATGCAAGAATTATGAAAACAATCAGGAAGTCATGAAAGGTCATGTGAATTAAAATTGCAGTGGTTGCGGCAAATTAAGAGACGGTGAGGAACAGCTGTTTTTCACCTAGCAGAGCAGTATAATAGGAGCACAGAGCGCTACTGTAGAGGACATGAATATTCTGTGGACGTGAAAGCCATTTATGAGTGAATTTACACATAATGTATTCCCTCTGTATTTGTTTATTGTGTGTGTTTAGTGGGGTAAATCAATAGGCAGTATTCCCAGCCTTGATTGGATTCACAATTAGCTCTCGTAAGAGACTCCCTGACAGTGGGAATGTTAGATTCAGCACAGCCCACCAACCTGATTGTCTTCCCCTCACATCAACCCGCCACTCCACGCCATCCTCTCCGCCGTCCAGGTGCCTTGCGGGTAACGATGAGGACTGAAAGGGGAAGTTCCTCCCGTGTGGCAGGTGGGCCGTGACAGCTCCGAAATGCTCTTTGACCTGAGAGGAAGGGAAAACAACATCAATGGTAATTCCCCTTCAAACACATTAACTGGGATGAACTGGGTCCCACCGAGCCCCTCTGAGTGGACTCGCATTGATCGCAGAAATCCATGAATAAATTTAGCACTAATTGATTTTTTTTTTCCTCCTCAGAAAATAAATCTCTAATTCTAAGTAGAGGCAGTGAATGTAGCAGATTGTGCAACCACCTTCCTTATTTTTTAATCTGCAGGAAATACATTTTGAGAACAAACTTAATAAGCCAGAAAAAATATTCAGGGTCCACTCATACCGTTTGATCCAGGATGCCTGTTGTTTTCTGTGCTGCTCCAAAGTTTAATCATTATGTGACTTGACAAGAGTTAATAAAAAAGTCCACCTTGAGCTCAGTTGCTAAACGAACAAAAGAAAATTCATTGTGTTACGATTGCCGAAGCAACAAGCCCAGAAATTAACCCATTAGGTCATCTGGATTTAAGCTACCTTTTAATTGCTTTCAGTGGGGATTGAAGTTATAGTTGGAGGGGAAATGGTGTCACATATACATGCACAAGGGCTCCCTACAGTACGCCTTCACCCTGCCTGTTGGAAGAGTGATACCGTCAATATCGGAAGAAAGCATTTACAAAAGATTCCAAAGTGTAAATTCAGCTCTGGGTTCACAAAGTGGAAGAAGATGTTGGAAATACGCTCTCATGTAGGTGAGCTGCCAAAACCGTTTTATTCAAATTGATAGAAGGAAAACGGTTAAAGATCAGTGAGCCTTTCTATATCTCCACAAATTGTAAGCTATGGAAAATGTCCTCGCTTTTTTTTTTCACCAAAAGAGAATAAAAACTCACATATATCTATGTAAAATATTTTGTCTATTTAAGGAATCATTCAAGACTGAATTTAAAACAGTAATCCTAAACTATTTGTACCTAATTTAACTGTATTTTAAGGGCAAGCTATTTCTTTGATTTCTTCGCAAACTGCATTTTTATTCGTACTTTATAAAGCTGATTGGAATTACTCCGGAGTAAGCCGTTCACAGTTTAATCAATGTATCCTAAAGTTCATCTTTTAGTCAGTAATTTTCTTTTTATATATAGTTTCTTTCCTTTGCTTTGCAAATGTATTTCCACAGCTCACTGGTCAGGCTCAGTAAGATATCAATAGAAAGTGCTTTAATTTAAAGCTGTAATAAAATCAAGCTTTACATTTGAATTTTAGGAACAGTGTATGAAAACAATAATAATAAAATAATTATGGTGAAATATACCTGTTTGTTCTTAATAACTGCTGCAGATTTTATTGTATATTTTAAGTTGTCAATTGAAATAGTCAGGGTGCCTATTCTAAGTGATGATTGAGGAGTCTTGATGTGAGAAGTTGCGGATTCAGGTATCATACTGCCACCTACTGGTGGAGAGTATGCTCAAAGCTGTTCAGTCAGTGAGAATGCACTCAAAATGAGTTCCTCATGATTAAAATGATTCACTGATTGCAGGAACTTTCACTTCAGTGACATCTATGGAAATGAAATTTTACATTTAGTTTTACTTCAAATGATATATAATATCCTGAGACATCTGCATTAACTAGGAGGGGAAATGTCCCATGGGTGCCCTGACTAAACATCGTGCCCTGGGCCCTTTAGAGCAGCTGAAGATGTGGTTATGGTCTATCAAGACTCCCTTCACTGACAAACCTCAATTGCTCAGTCGTGCAAAGACAAAAGCGTTCCTGAAATGTTCCTTTTTTTGTTTGATGGATGACTTGTACATATAATGGCTGGGCATTACCTCTGCAAATAAACCAGACTTGACATTGCCCTGCGCTGGAACATCTGGGACGCCCCAGAGACAGGATCAAAGGCCTTGCGCGTCCTTGGACTCTATCTGTGCCAAACATGCACAGCAAGCTCGAGAACGGCTATCCAGAGCATTTCAGTCATCATCGTCTGCGCTGGCTGTGTTTGTTAGTCATCAGCTATTTCTGTTTAATTTGTTACAGTCATATTCCTCAGTGTTTTCGTCATGTAACAGCAGGGCTTGGAGCGGGGCAGCCCGACAATACAGTAAATCAATTTACAAGCTTATTATCTCACAACTAAATTATATCTTTAGCTAAGTGGAAACATGAACGTGATGCTGAAAATCAAGTGCTAGACTGATTGATCTTTCGAGCAGTTTTCCAACTGACACGTCAGACTGAACAGCATATCAACTCGGCTCTCGTCTGCAGTATACTATGGGGGCTGTGCTACAACACAATCCACATTACTTGGGCTTTGTTTGGAGAGAGCCAGCCAACTGCATAACCTTAATTAGTCAAGCTGTATTCATTCGAGTGATTACAATGCCCCGCACAGTAGTGAAGAGAAGCATCTGTCACTTAAACTCAAATGATTTCTCAATCTTTCCCTCAGCAGAATACATTTATCATAGGAGTATCCGTATATTCTGATTATGATTTGGTGCCAAAATAAAATACAATCTCCTCTAAGGCTGCCACAAATATTTGTTTTTGTGATTGATTCGTCTGATTTTGATTAACTGACTCATTGTTTAGCCTTAAGATGTTAGAAAGTAGTAATAAACAGCAATAACGAGTCTCAAATTGCTTGTTTTTGTCCCAACAGTCCAGAACCAAATGATATTTAATTTACAATAATATAAAACAGAGGAAACAGAGGAAAGCAGCAAATCCTAATATTTTAGAGGCTTCAGCAAGCCAATATTAAGATTTCTTTTTCCCTGTACAATTCCTTTTACAAATTTTTAATTTAATATGAATGACTATTATTATACTGCTTGCAATTCATTTTCTGTTTAGTAAACTATTAACCTAATAATTATTACCACTTGTCTTGACTCCTATAATTTAATATTTTATGTACAATCAAGATGCAGAATGCGTTGTATTTCTTTAGCATCATGATAATTCTGCTGTGGCTAAAAAAGGACAAAATGAGGTGTATCTGGGACTGTTTTTCCCAGGTTCTTGAGTTTCATTGTGTTTGCCATTTCTAAATCTCCCCAAGGCTGTGCATCTGCTGCTCTCCAGCCTGCACAACTGGGGAAAAAAAGCCGGATGTCACTTTTGTGAACTAGCAGCGGCGGAGAGGAGGGAAAATGACGCAATCAACAGAAAAGTGGTTTGGGTGGTGAAGCAGGGGCCTTACGAGGGGCAGGTTGCAGGGATCGCCCGCACCTCGGCAGATGTGCCTCGGTGTCACTCCACATCCGCAGCCGAATGAATCACCCAACAGATGTTTAACGTCAAGGCCAGGCTGTCACGCCAGCCAAACACACACATGCACACACCAGCCATGCAAAGATATGCATTACACACAGTACAATTTATTACTGCATTAGGAAGAGGGGCTCCACAAGGGGTCAGACCAAAGTGCCGATGTTCACCTTGATGTGACTTTGACCAAAAACAATAAAACTGGGATTTTGCTAAAAGTTTGTGTGGGGTGGAGAAAAAGAAATCCTGTGATGTGCATTAAATACACAAAATACACTTACTGAAATGTAGTTCTGCTCAAACTCACTGAGGCTTATGAAATGTTTCTACAGCATAATGCATTTTTTGATCCGTGTCTTCCACCATCCAAACACAACCCATCACTAATAAAAGACAGAGAGATATTTTATCAGTCAGCATCATTTCCACGATTCTTCTTGTTGATTTTGTGAAACTTTTCATGGCAGAATAAAGATATTTTGTCAAAACCAATTTCCAGCGAAAGAAAAAATCTTGAGCCCGACCAGTATGGGAATTTTTAAACCAATACAGATTCTCTTTCTTTTTGTTTGTTTCTTTTTTTTTAAGTGAATTTTTGAGCTGGAATGAAAAAAAGAACTTTTCTATGTGGATTGTGCACTGATGTTGCTCCATTTTGACAAAGCAAAAGTACTTAGAAAGGTCAATTATTCTTAACAAATAGCTAATTAGGATATATCTGATATTATTATACAAACAGTACGATGTTTCATATTGTTAACTCTAGAAATAAAAACAGATAAAAAAAATAAGAATAAATAAAACTAATTAATATAAATTAGTACTATATGTTAACTATCAGTCAATTGCTGATCATGAAAAACAAATAATGAATAAAAAATAAAACAAATAGCTAACACTATTGATTAAAATCCCTACAAGCATTATTTTCAGCAATATATGTTCTGTAAAAAAAAAAAAAACATTCTGTATTGTTACATTTCAGACAACATACTGCGTGTATATGGTGATACTGATATGTCTGTGATCAGTCAATATCAGCTGAAGAAATATACACACAGATGTCATTTCTGTTGTATTATTTTAGTTTTTTTTTCCCAAGACTTGTTTTTGGGGTGGGGATGACGAAATGCAATGCTACTACAATAAACTGTCAGCGCTATAAAACAGATGTTTTCCGCCTTTGTAATGTCACACTGCCACGCTGTAACACACATGTGGGATTTTATTGACAAGAGGAACATTATGGTTAATTAAGACTTCAGATTTATATCATACATTCACAGTTCTTTCCCCTGGAACAGGTCCTGTGCCCACTGTCATTTAAGGTGAACAACCACTCACGAATCTGACTGATCTTCTCACTGAACCAATCACTTTGTGTGCTGTAGATGTATTTTCTTTCAAAGTGTGCCTTAGTACCAAGAATACTGCGAGTCTCTGTGTTAGCAAAGAGCAATTGAAGGTAAGAAGCTTTTAAGAAAGAGTTGCTGGATCTTTGAGAACATTCTTGAGGCCCTTTTCCCCTCTTTTGGAGAAACCCAGGCAGATAAAAGGAAACACTCGGGTGGATTAAAGTGTTCAGAATGTATCAGCATCAAACCACTAGAGTTTTTGCCCTCTACATTTTTCAAACACAGTCAATAGATCTAAATATTTTACTGTGCCCTGGCCGATTTATTGTTTGATGTTTAAAAACTTGTGTGGAATGAAAGAAAATTCATTAAAGAAGATGGCCCCAGAACGAGGCCCTACGATCAGCTTTGAAAGTCTAGTTTAACTGGGATATTGATCATTCTCTTTCTTCTGTGACAAAGGCCACCAGGGACGCTGGAGGTGTCGGTGGATGAAGGCGCGCTGCCAATAACACCAGACGTGTGTGTATACACTGTAGGTGAAGCTGGGAATTACACCACTGACACCAAAAAAAATCCAATAACTCAAAAATGACCAAACAAACATCACACTCTTGATTTCTTGCTGGCCAAAAGAAGATTCAGTGTGGTTTAGATGAAACTAAGCACACTTTTTCTGGTTTCTGAAATGCATATCATAAGAATTGAATATTTGCAAATGCGAACGCAATTTTAATTTCAAGCCAAGAGCATCCCTGAAATCATATGACTTTAATCTGTTTTATTGACAACTGATTTTTCTGCATATGAGAAACATGATATTCACAAATCAGATTATAGAACAAAAATACGAGTTGTATTTCTGGGTGGATTGTTCCCTTTTAGTCTCTGTGTGTCTGAAAATTTTACATTTTAAGATTTTTCTGCAGTTCTGGCTTCAGCCTTCATTGTCTAAAGAATCTCAGCAAATTAAAATAAAAACTATAATATACCACAAAAAGTCTTATGCACAAGCTTAAAAAGACAATGGCGATTTTTTAGACAGAGAAGATACTTCTATCATGGAAATAGTTCTTAAATCTATTTTAGAGATACTCTGCAAGCAAAAGCCTAAACCTAATCCGCATGAGTTATTCAGGCTTAGATTGCCATCTGAGATAACTCCCAAATTTCTGGCAACTTTTTTGACATCAGGAGACGGGCTAACCACAGCATAATTAATTAAATCTTTGGAATATGCAGGGCAAGGAGTTCTTTCCCCCTGAGCTGCAAAACATTACACAAGCAGGACTTGACAACTGTCAGCAGAGCTTATGAGATGGCCAGGCGATTTAGACTGATACTATAAAAAATATAACGACATATCATCAATGTATCAGTTTCAATTGAAAGAGAAAACATCTGCAAGACCTTCCATTCCTCTGAGAATGTGCACATCAGTTAGCTGTACGAAAATAAGGCAAAGATGAGAAGATGTAATAATTGATTCAATGCAAAACATAAGACATTATTACATTGAAATATGCATTATGATCACTTATTTAAATTTTTTGCCATGTTGACTTTTACTATTTCTGTCTTTAGAAGTGTTGCTTTAATTTGATGAGGCCATTTTGGAAAATTAACACCAAAACAAGAGTTATACTGTCTTATCAAAAAAATCAACTTCTGTGGAACATAATCTTTCTTACTTTGACATTACAATTTGGGTCAAAGATTTTGAGGAAAATTATGTATATGAATATATTCTAGGCCATAAGTTTTGTTAAAAATATTTCAGAACAGAAATGTGGGAATGTTGCTAACACAATGTGTGGAAAATTGTAAGATGCTGTAAAAAGGAGTGTCCTGCCATTTTCGGCAATGTCTGCATTTTGTTTTAATAAATGTATTGCTATTATCAAGCAATAAGTTGCCCAAAATATATTTTATGTTGTTTTTTTATGTTTGCCTCTAAGAAAAAATGCAACACAAAGCATGTCTGCTTTTCACATCAGGATTATGGGAAGAAATTTTATTTGTCCCTCGTTTTGCACAAAATTACCCTCCTTTGAAAACTGAATCAGTCTTTGGCAGAGACGTAAATATGCAACACGGCCAGTCTAAATACAAATGCACTTCTTTCTTTCCAAGCATCAGTTTCTGATTTCCATCCCGTCTGTTTTCCTGCTCACACTGGAGCTCTGATCACAGTGTGTGTGTGTTTCTGTGTGGCAACAACTGCTTCAAGACAATCCGAACTGGACTAAACCACTGATGTCCACTAATGGGGAGATTTCTCTGCTCCTGTTTGCTGACCATGTGAATCTCAATCCAAGTCTCTGTTTTCCACAATCTCTTCTATTCCTCTTCCTCCCCTGAATATCTGTGCCTTCCTCTGCCTTATCAACCATGAAGTTATTGAGTGGAATTACTATTCCAGAGCTGAATCAGCGACTCGGTAAAAAATGGAGTAAGTAAATACATTGACCGGAGGTGAAACAGGTCCTTACATTCAAATGCTGGTAGACCTGCTGTGCCGTCGAATCCCAGAGCCGAGTGTAGCCGTTCTGCTTGCTTGCTGGAATGCTGGTTTCTTCCATGGCACATGCAGAAGCTGAAATAAATAATAATTAAAAAAGGAGGCATGTCAGTTTATCTGTCGTTAGTAACATGTTTGTCACAGCAAAATCAGGTACTTAAGTTACATGAAATATTGCATGGACTCTTAACGATGTCATGAACTACTGTACTGAGCTGCTGGCATATTTGGAGTAGCCTGCAGGGAAATAAATGCTGATAAATTACCCCCCTGCACACCCTCTACTGAGCACACAACTATTTGACATTTTTACCTCAATGAAAAAACTTCACAAGAGCTTAATTTCACCAGCAAATCCAAACCTTACATTACTAGGTAGCAAACAGCTATTTCAAGACATATCTTATTTTCTCTCCATTATTTCTGCGAAAGATCTGTGAGAAGATGCTTCCTGCACCCGAAATAGAACTTGATTGAAGTTTGATTGAAATCTGTCAAGAATGCTTGGGTTGCAAAACTAGGGGCTAGTTTCCAAGGCAACACTTTCACCAAGTGGTATCAGTCCATCATCAGGAGCAGTGATGATGTGTATTTATTGCCACCTTCACAAATTTCTCTAATTAGTTGCAAACATTGGCTGATATTAATTCATATGCTCAACTGTCCACTTGTATCTGTGCTTTATCAGACGTGCTGAAAGGTGGAGTCAGCCGTTCTGGTGAGAGATATTTGAAGATGATATTTGAACTCGAAAGCAAAAACAATCACACTCCTCCCTTCAGTGCAGCTTCAGAACATTACCATGTGCCAGATTCAGTGTCCCGTTCCCTCACAATGCCTTTCCCTTCTTACTTATGTCCTTTCCCCCCATCCTTTGGCTCGGCCTAAGCCACTACCCATTGACAAGGGCCAGTGCTGTGTATGAACACCAGATTCTTTTCCGCACACAAACCGAACAGAGACTGCATTGGACTAGATCCACTGACTCCACCTCTTGTATCAAACACTGATACAAAAACCAAGAACATGTTGGAAGAATCAGAACCGTACAGTTCCAATTTCATTAAATTACTTTGTATGTGAACTATTTTTCAGCCTATTTGTTGTACATGGTGTGAACTGATTTATTAAGAATTCCCAAGATGTACCAATTGCGTAGCCAATTTTTACATAAATGTAGTCAATATACTTTTTTTAAATACCTCTGTGCCTTCATGAACATGTCAACCAGCACTGTGTCCTTTTGTCCAAGTGTGTATCTCTCCTTTGAAAAGACACACAGGACACAGCAGGAGGGGAGATGTGATGCGCTCTCTTTTATTGACTGACACGCCTGATGAGGGCCCATCCTGCACTTTGGCAGGAGGGTAGGCAAGCATGCCGAGGTGGCGCCCACCAGGGTGCGAGGAGGGGACGACATGGTCGTCCTTCATAGATATTCCATGCGTGGCTTTACCCTCAGCTGCCCTGTCAAGGTCTGTGCATGCCCCTCCAAGGGGGCTGAGACAGGGTCATGGATGACACCCGCCTCTATGCCAGACGTGACAGCACAGCTGGGCCGCTTAATGACAGAGGGGCCTGGCCCAGCACACACCTGCCCATCCTGGGCAGGGCAGGCGACCTCACGGGGAGAGAGAGGAGCCGCTGCCATGTTCGATGGGCAGATGTTCTGGAGAGGAGACAGCAGAGACAGCTGCACTACAGGGACCCCTCCGTTTCTCTCCTCTCTCCAGTAATTGAAAATCATGTAAAAGGTCAATTGTGTGATACTGGCTGTCCCTCTCTGCAAGTTGTTCCTTTCAGCCAGGACATGACAAAAACAACACTGACTGGATGACAGCTTTCGCCGCAATTACTGCCTACTTAGCTATGGATGTCCGTGTAATGACGATATCTGTAAACATTCCCAGTGAATAAATCTGCATACACAAGGAGGTTTGGGCCATCTGTTGGAGGCCATGGATAGGGGTCCCTGAGAGAAACCTAATCATTGGGTACATTACACAGACAATGTTATGACATTTGGACTCCAAACGAAGGAGGACTGTAGAGGAGTGATTTAAATAAATCTAATCTAACTTCTATCAACATCTGCTGAATAGCCGGCCAGCAGCGCCTCTGTAAAGAGTCCACTGTGGCGCAGGGGTCAGTGCCTGTCCTGCATACCGACAGAGTGACCCTCTTTCTGGGTTTCACTCTGATGAGAAGTGGCAAGGTTCTGACCTCCACAGAATTGCTCTCTGTTTGTGGTTGTCTTAAACAGAACCAGCTACAGAACTGTCACACACCATCAGCCTCTCTGGAATTCAGCAGAGATTTCTAGACCTTCATAGACAGATTAACGATCAAAATAGACAACGAGGACTCATCAAGTAACACTAAACAGGGAAATGAGATAAACTTTAGCCGCTTTCGCAAGAAATCTGGTGTTTGACTTTCAAGTACTAAAACCTTGGCAATATATTTCAGGAGGTTTTTTTTTATACTTGACCTAGATAAATGAAAGTTTTATGGGGACTGGAGAAGGTACAAAAGGTTTGGATGCTCAGACGGTGAAATACAGTACTTAAAGAGTATGTGTCAGTGTTGGACAAAGAATGGACTACATAAATGTGACATCTCATCCCACATTCATTTCAATACCTCAAAAGTTTGAAAAACTTGTTACTTTTAATGAGGAACATGTTCAGGCTCACCCACAAACATGTGGTTCTGAGGGAACTCTTTAACATTTTAACAAAAACAAGTGCTGTGACTTGAGTACCAGCACAAACAGGAAGGAAACAATATATTCCATAAACTCCCCAAATGAGAATGTTATCAATAACACTTGTGTCTGCAGGAAAAACAAAATGAAGCTCTTCAAGATGCATGTTTCTGGTTTGACTGACCCTAGCCAATAACAATGTTACCCGCAATCACGATCCAAACCACACTCTCTTGGCACGGCTCGCTGTCACAAATTATGTTTTGATTCTGACCAAATGCAACAGCTTCCTGTCTAGTGCTGTTTTCTCTTACTGTCGGTTTTATTGTCTTGAGCCGAATGCAAACTAAAGGGTGCTGTTCTCACTGCATAGGGACATTTAGTAACATTTCTCAATTACTGCATGCTGCAGATCATCATAAAGGAAATAATGGGGCTCATGAAGAAATATCAGACTCAATTCATCACATATTCTATTTTAATTTTCTTCACAGAGAAAACTCGAATTACCACTGGAATAACCCCTTCAGGTATTCATGATAGGATGGTCAGAAGGGTAGAAATGTTTGAAACCAAATAGCTCCCTTTTAAAGAAATTTAATTCAAGCTAAGCTCTAAGCCAACTGGCTCTTCCTCAAAGAAAGTGTGAGGTTTGGTCACTTTCATTAAAACCCTTTTAAAAGGAGCTATCTGGTGGACAGATTTTCTTGTTCTGGTATTTTCTTCTTGGATCTAGCACACATCCCATTGGGTACGGAGATATGCGTGTCTTTTTTTAATGTTTTTTCTTATTATTGGACCAATGACTTGTGGACTGTGAAATCAATGTGTGTCTGTGTGTCTGTGTTTTCTAATCTTGGTGAGATTGCTCTCAACCAGTCGTAAAATGTTCTCATACATAAAAGAAGTTAAAAAAAAAATAATAAAAAGATGTTGAATGGCAGAAATCAATGGTTAAAATTGAACAAAAATTAGAGGATATTTGTTCAGATTTCACTTCCTTCATGAGGCCTGATGACTATAACCTCAGAACTATCTGCGCTCATTAAGCTCAATGAGAATCAGTTTTATTTATCATGTTCCACTACTTTACTTTACTTATAATTATCTCACGTCCCAAAAAAACAAATATATAACCGCTATTTCTAATCACTCCTAAAACCGAGGGCCTCTAAATTTAAATGTGTTAGTGATTGTGTGCATGCCACTTGTATGAGAGTGTAACTCTGCAGCTGCATGTGTGTAGCTCACCAGAATGCTCATTTCAAAGGCAAGACAGCTCCTGGGCTTGCTGAACTTTTGCTTGTTATCAGGAGCTGAGAGTGAAATGGAGAGAATTGATCTTTTGTCTACTGGAGGTGCACTCCCTTGGGCTGGGCCGCTCGCTTGCTCACTCGCTTGGCTGCCATGCGGAGGGCTCTCTTTCTCATCCTCACCCCCACCACCACCATCATCCCCTCACCCTCCTCATTCACTCACTCTCTCTCTTCCTCTCCCTCTCTCTCTCTGCATGGCGGCTGCCTCTCCTCCAGCTGACACTTGTCCTGCCGTTACTGGGAGAGATGTGCGCTGAGCTGCTGACACCAGGATTGATCTTCCTCCTTTTCCCCATAAGCTCCATATCAAGCTCCTGGAGACTCTGGAGGAGACAAAGAATGGGCGGAGGGGTGGGGATAAGGGGTTGGGGAGGCGGCCGGAGAGGAAGGGAGAGGAGGGAGAATATTGTCAACTCACATCACCTCTTCAAACTAACAACGTTTGGTGCAGTAAAGGAATAGAGAGCACAAAGTTGACAGTTTTATTGGTGGTGTTGGAAGGAAGCTCACTCTTTTTGCTAAATTGTTGCTCAAAGTGACACCACAACACCAACAACTAGATTTCCTAATGCCCCTAAGAGAGGTTATTTTTCTAAAACAAGTTTCAAAAAGGAAACTATTTTCTAAAGTGAACAAGTACAACTAAAGTACTTGCATCATTCTGTAAATAATAAACCTCAAACCTCACTTGCCAATGTGTGCAGCCCAGATGTCTGTCTGAGTCAAACTGGTCGATTAAAGGAGGATTCTGAGGTCACTCTTGAAAGCACAAATGAAATAAGTACAAGTTACAACTTATGCCTCCGGTTGGAGGTATTTTTTTTAGTTATTTATTTATTTTGGTTGGGTTTTGTGTGAAGAAATTTCAATACCAGTGCCAATACCAGCACCTCTAAAGTGTTACTAAGAGCAAAAGAGTTCTTTATTTGACACCTTCTCACTTCACCACCCCGCAGACAGTATGGGGAAAGTCAAACTATCCACAGAGCCATTCTTTTTCAGATCTGGGTACAAAAGCAACCTAATAAAAGTATTGCTGACTGAAGTATCGAAGTTTAACAATACTTTACAATTAACAATACACTAAAAACATTAAGTAAGTACAGATACTAGTTTCACCTTTTTTTGCTTACTTGAATTCAATTTCTCTCATCAAAGTTCGTTTGCTAAGAAAGGAGTTGTTTGGCTAAATAAAAGCATGTTAACGAGAACTTGAAGACACAAGTACTGGCTGTGAAGCAACAAGTAGTTTAGTAAATTAAAGGCCTCAACGGTAACTGTGTCCTAACAAGAAGCAGAAAACATGGCTGTTTTTCAAAATTATATGATTGTTGTACTGTAAAACTCAGGCTAATTCTGCTGAAATGTGCTAGTTTTGATGACCCTTGAAAGTAGAGAAGTTTATGGCAGACATTGTGCCTCAGCTTTCCCTACACCAAAAGAACCTGCTCTGCACTGGGCTTACTTTCTTTTTTAAAGAGACTTCAAAGCCTCAAAATCAATCATGAAAACACTCATGATGTTCATAACAATCGGATCCACATGCCAGACTTTTTTTTCCAATTCTATAAAATGCAGTTTGAAAAAAAAAAAAAAAACATCATGAAATGTTAATAAAAGCTTTTGCAAAATTCCTGGATCTCCACCTGCATCTGGAGTCCCACCAAAAACAAATCACTTCTTCCCTGGCTCATGGCCGAACAATTCTCCCAAGTTTTCCTGGATATCCTTTGATAGGTTTTTCCAGGCCCATGCTTACTAACATACAATCCAAACAAGAAAGCACAACACTCTCAACAGGCGTAGCAATTACAGCATGTACAGCTCAAAGGTTAAAAACAAATCTGGGCTCGTGAATTACACCGGAAATAAAATCTGTATAGTCATAAATAACACGATGAAACATTAAACACTTTGATCAAACGCTGTGTGCAGCCATACAGTGAAAGAACGTAGTCTCAGTGGCTCTTGTTGACTTCAGTTGCGATTGTGAGTCCAAGCATCTGAGTGGATTTGACTGGGGATCTTTACAGTTATTACTGTGTGTTATTGGCATCATGAGGAGAGCAGACCTGGGAGGAAGGGTTCAGGGTGGAGGGGGCAGATGGGGGAAGTCTAGCAGCAAACATGATAATTTGCGGGTTAGCCAATTTCAGGAGGCTGGATGGCCCGATACCCTTGGTAAGCATCCGAGAGCAGCCGAGACCAGAGGAGAGCGGGGCAGAGCCGTGCAGGAAGAAGATGAATCAAGTTTAATAACAAAGGGTTCTAATTGCCCCCCGCAACCCGGCACCCCCACCTCGGAGCTGAACTCTAATTACGGTGAGAACACAGTGCACTGTCACCCAATATTAAGTTGTTGAAGAGCGGGACGAGATAATCGATAAACACTTTAGTTGTGGAGGGGGGGAGGGGAGGAGAGGAGGGGAGCATTGAGAAGGGAGAGAATGAAAAAAGTAAGATGCCCCTTCCGTTCAGTGGGAACCGGCAGCACCCAAAGCCCTCCTGGCTCATGAGAACACCGCTGGGACGGTCCAAGAATGATTGCAGAGCAATAATCCTGAGCGCACCCCCCCACCCCCCCCGCCTTCTCTACCCCAACACCCCCATACAAACACACGCACCTTAAACACTCACTCAAACTCACAAACACAGACGTCCATGTGAGCACAATGTAGAGCCCCACCTTCCCCATGGGCTGCCTGAGCACCCGTGCGTCTGAGAGGAAAGGTGAACACGGTCACCCTAATTACAGGGGCCCCAGCTCTCTCACACACTAACACACACTCACCAGGCATAACTAAAGACAGGCCAATTAGGGCGAGAGGGAGATAAGGGAAGTTTTATTTGTATACTAATTAAGCCCCTGATGAAATTCAAAAGGGAGGTGGTGAAGGGGATTGGGGGAGGGAGCGGACGGGTAATTGTGTGTTTGAGAAAAGGTTGCTTTAGGTGCGGTTATCTGAGAAGCACAGCCTTGAGATAGTTGCCCCCTAATCCCATGCTGAGCCCCGGCACTGCACTGCAAGGTCTCTCATAATTTGATCTGTTACATATGAAATGGCAGGCTCTGACAGCGAGATCATCAGCAGCGTTTATTGTCTATTTGGTCCTCATTTCAGCTAAACAGAAAAGAAGTTGTCATGCCAAAGAGACTGCTTTCCTTTTTTCTATTTTTTTTTTTTTACGGGGGGTCTACCTTGAGCTAAAAAATTAAGACAATAGAGATGAATTGGCAGTTTTTTTTTATCAAACAAATTCAGCACTGAGAATATTTAGTCATATTTTAAGGTGGAGCAGTAACTTCTGATAAGCACAGCATGAATAATGTTTAGTAGATCAGATTTGTGTTTTTAATCTGTCACAGCAAGTAAAGCTCAGGACTAACTGATAATGTAAAAACTGGCTCTGCTCTATTCAAGTTTCCAAGTAAACCAGTATTTGCATCCACAACACCAGCAATCAGAAAACCAAGAAACAGTCTCACCTAAATGGAATGCAGTCATTTTTAAGGTTATTAATTACACCTGGGCTTTCCGTCTATTCACATAAACTATGTTTTGCTCAGCAGGCAGATTGATCATTACTGAATGCAAGTAGTAAAATGTTTTATTATCAGCAGTCTATTAATTCTTGATGTTGTAGATCAGTGACCTTTTCACCTTGTGACACTTTGAAACAATCCATCTACTTCATCACATTTAGAGTGTGTGTGTGTGTGTGTGTGTTTGTATTGTGAGTGTTTCCTCATCACATTGTTTCATTTAAAATTTATTGAGGCCTCTTTAATGCAGTTTTTTGGTTTGTTTGTTTTTTTTCAAATTTAAAAAGAAAAGAATACAGCACAATCTAAAAGAAATTCTTTGTGGGGTTTTTTCGTTCCTATCTTATTAATCATGTCACAGGCACTGAGATTTCTCTTTTGCAAGCCCGTAGGTTAGTCCTGAACCACAGTTTGGGAATCATTTGAGATAAATATAAAAGCTGGTATAGAACATGCAATCATATGTTTATGTAAATACATATTTGCATTAACTCCTTACATATTAATGTCACAACATTAAAAATTTAAAGCCATATGCTACTATTTTGTAGCTGTAAAGGCTGGATACATATTCATTTGTCAGTTTATCAGGGAAACCTAAGGCAGTCTAACAAAAACAGCAAGGAAGTAAAGGCTTCCTTCATGACAGTCAGCATGTTTTTGTGTAAAACTGTTTCAAAGCACATTATGGATCATGTAGTTTGTGATACTATGGTGCCTTCTTTCATTATATGGATGTATATCAAGTATTTAGTCTACCATCACTGTTATAGAGATGCCAAAATAATTGAGACACATGACAGGAAAAAAAATCAATTCAACTAAACTACACAAAACGATCATAAAGTTGAATGAAGGGCTTACATGGTCTGATACATCTAAAATATATGTACTTTTATTTTAACCTGTAAAGTGCTATACTTTGAACAACAGCATAATTCAGGCTAAGCACATGTTAGCAAACGGCTGCGTGACTTTTCTGTGTAACTTAAACTGAAAGGACATTTTTAAGAGTGTAGGTAATGTTAGTTCACAATAACACTGAAGTAGCTAAGTAAAGTAGCAACGTTTGCTAACGTTAGCTTATTTTCCAAACATTGGACATGTTGTTCATTGCATGTTACTCACCTGACAGGCAAATATGACGACGACCCGGTGTCGGTACGTGCAATTCTGCCCCAATATTACACATGTTGAACCATCCAGATGAATGTCGCAGCCGCTATTAAGTAAATTTAGTTAGTTTTTTACTTAGTTACATCTGCATTGCCATCGTCTTTAAAATCTATGTGTATCTATTTATTTATCTTTTATTTAGTTCTTTTCTAAACCCTTTTAAAACCAAGTTCCATCCATCCATCCATCCATCCATTTTCCGAACCGCTTTATCCAGGTAATCCCGGGTCACGGAGAGGCTGTGCCTATCTCAGCCGGCTCTGGGCCAGGACAGGTGGCCAGCCTATCGCAGGGCAGACAAACAGACAAACACACTCACGCACACATCCACACCTACGGTCA
>JAOWBC010001255.1:10009679-10026016 GCA_028566105.1 Hypoplectrus providencianus | reverse complement strand
TCACAGTCACAAGAGATTTTCTCTTGTGACTGTGACACTGTGACAGTGACTGTGATTATTCCTTATTTGTAAAAAATAAAAGGCTATAGACCTATTATAAAGCCTAGAATGAAAAATTGAAGCTGAAAAAATGGCATGTCTGCAGTGAAAATATTAAAATGTGTGAGGCAGTAATTAGCACAGCCTCTGTGAACTGCCAGACTGGAGTTAATCACACTCTCACTGAGGTGGCAGTGGCCAGATATAGATGCACACACACACACACACACACACACACAGACACATACACACACCCAGCTTGTTCCCACATCTCTGCAAGCAAGCAAAACACACTCTACCAAGTAAACACAGTCGGCCACGCCGGTCTGCTGTGTGGACGGTGAAAGCCGGCGCAGCGGCGTGCTGCCCTGCGATGGCACCAGTGACTGCTTTATCAGCATCCCATCATTTATGTTGTGTTAATTAGGTCCCTGTGGCTGTGGCTGGCCGGTAGCAGTGGCTGGTCCCATGAAGGGAGGAGAGGATGGAGGCGAGAAAGAAAGGAGAGGTGTAGTCCTCACAGGCGAAGTCACATTAACATGCCCTCAGCAATGGCACCAAACTGAGATACAGACGTGACATAATTAACGCTGGTGAATTATTAACGCGGCCGTACCCAATATGTTTGTGTGTGCACGTTGCTGCGATTGTTGCATGTTTACCCGCAGCCTCCTGTGATTTGCAGAGTAAATAGTTCGAGCTGCCTCCTTCACATTCTTTCAGCAATGAGGACAAATGTCATCATCTGGAACCTCGGAGCAGAAAGCTCAGCCGCTGCCAGGCCCCCAGCCCTGCCGTCCTACCTGCTCATTAGCTCAGGACGAGGTCAGCGGGTCAGGCAGGGGAGAGCTGCTGCACGCCGGCGCCACAGTGCACAGGGGCCGACACAAGGGCGGTCCTACGGGCCCCGCTGCCGCGTTATTAGCTCGCAGTCATGCTGCAGAGGGCCGGTGCAGGTCGCACACTATGGTCCTCTGCAGCCCCTATGAGGATCTGAGAGGTAGAAGAACACAAAGACACACACACGATGAGCTATGAACAGCTGAATACAAAATAGCAGCAGTGTAGAGCTGACTTCTCAGAAAGGGGAGAAAACTTGCGCACATACACACATAAAATGGAAAGGCTGAGTGGTATTAACATCCATATTGACAAAGTGGAATCCCATAAGCACCCTGCTTCTCTCCGTATGTCAAATATTCCTCTAGGTGCGGATCATTCAGTTTTATTACCTTGCTTTAAAATTCAATTGCTCAAGAGATTTAGGTCTTTTCGTGGAGAAAAAAACACACACACAAGAACATGCGTACACATTCTCTGGAGGCATCATAACTGACCGAGTGAAATACAGATTAAAGGACCAAGCCTTCATTTGTGTGACGATATAAATTTCAGTTTAATCAGCTCATATATTTAAGGAACTTGCATACTTACCTTACGTTTGTCCAATTCCTGCTACTTTAAACTCCAGCTCTGCTTCATACAGTTCACCCAAAAATTAAAAATCGGGTTTTCTCCTACCTGAAATGCTAACCATCAGTGTTAATAGATAACGACCTCATAGATGCCCGCCGTCCCTACTATTGTTGCTGTACTGTCAAATCTCTTTAGGAAAACAATAACTTTATTTCAATATCCTCTATTTAAAGCAGCTTACAAAGTGCTTTGTCAGAGAGCAGGAGAATAAATAAAGAAAATAATTCTTAATTCTTGAGTTACAGTTTACAATTTCTGGAAAGCGTCATTGCTGATAAATAAAAACAAAAATGAACCAGATTATAAACTATAGTCCTTAATTTCAAATTAAATCACATATTTACAGATACATTGATCAGGAATATAGAATCTGTAATAATCATGTAAATTAAATAAGTTGATAGTACTTTTGTACTTTGAAAATTTGAATGAAAGACTTTGTTATGTTTTTTAATTCAGTGAATGGAATGATGCACCATTATAATCAGCGATTACTTTCATACTTTCTTTCAGTGAAACTTTTAACAACATCAGAAAACAAAAATAGAGATTTGGATTTTGAGCTTCATTTTTTCACCACATGGCTCATTTATTATCTGTCCAGAGACTCATCATTGTGTTGACTTAAAGATTACATTTAAAGTCTGCTCTTGATTTAGAAAAAGCTGCTGCACCATCCCACCCATTTAATTGTGGTTGTGTTACCATTAATTTACATTTTCCTGAATACTTTAACATTTTTAATTGTGCCTTTAATGTCAACTTAACTAAGAACTTTTGCATTTTCTATTATATATTTGTATTATTTATGAAGGCAATAGATCTAAATTGCTGATCAGTAAAGAAAAACAGTTTTATTCAAATATCTTATGTTAAAACTGTACAATCTGAACAGAGGGGCCATGGTGACGACAGCTCGGATCTCATGTTCCTTTGACTTATGCATTGCAGCACTTGTGATACATTTCAGAAAATCAAACGGCAGTCAACAACATAATTTATGCATCTGAAGCAATGAGGGAATATATATGCCTTTTGAACACACATTACAGAGGCATGGCCTGACAAGTAGCAGTTTTATTTTTCTACTTACATATAGAGCGTTACAACCCCCCTCCTCTTCCTCTAGACATTTAAATTGCTAATCACCACATAGCTTTAATATCATACAGACAATAAATTATTTAGACAAATGTCCAGTCGGCATAATTCATTAACTCCCTCTTTATTTTCAATCTGTCCAACCTTGAAACACTTTAATCCAGTGATGTTAAATGAGATAAAATCATAATTATGGCAGCAGTGCCTGTTATTTAAACCAGATCAAGGACAAGAAGGACTGCAGGGATGGAGGGATGTAGCTTGGATAGCCATGGAGCAGGAGGAGGAGGAGAGAGGGCTGTAAATGGGCCAAATCCTCCCAGACCCTTAGCACTTTGTGGAGGGTGTATTTTAAACCATAAACCATGAATGTCTTTATGAACTACCTTTTAATATGACCCTCTTCAAACAAATTCAGGACATTAACACTGTCAGGCTAAGAGGCTTTTTTGTGCTTAACTGTAACACCAACATGCATACAGCTTGTCTGATAGCACCGCTGGAGCTGAACGCAACCCGGCGCAACACTGTTTACCATTTGTGCATTGGTATTTGGCACTGTCCGGGCGTTGGAGCATTTTGCGTCAGTCTTGCATCAGTGAGCTTTGAATAAAGAAATAAAGTTTGTCTTCTCTCCTGTGTGTGTCTTGAGTTACAAGTGTAAGCAAGACGTAGGTGAAGTGTTCAAACAAAAAATACAATGCGCCTTGGAGTATCTATGACTGTGTGGTCAGGAGTGATGGAGTCACTGATGGAGAGAAAACCGTTATCAGGTGGCAGTCCAGGGTGGAGCACACGAGTTTGGACATGAGGAGCTGATTCAACACAGTCGACAATATAAATGTTGCCAGTGTTAATGTTTTTGGATCACAGACATGTTAAATCTTGACAGAACAAACACACTGGGTCACAGTTTTAAACACATGGTAAACAATTTAATTAAAAACATAATTACTTGGTTATGTTTAGTCAACAAAACTACATGTTTCAGGTTAGGGGAAAAAATCAGGGTTTGGGTTGAAGTAAACTATTTCTGTGTTAATTACAACTGGACAACAAGATGTGAAATAAAAACATGTGATGTAGTAACGTAGGACCTGCCTAAGGTTAATTAGAGTGTAATGCTGGAATGTGACATATTTATGTGAGAAAGTTAAAATATTGTAAATGTACGTGTAAGTGTAAATGTTAAGCATATGTATGTATCTTTTCCAAAGATAAGTAAAAATCTATTCAAGTAACATCTTATCATTTAACACCCATACAGTGCAAAATGATCAAAAACTGTGTCAAATAACTGGAACTGCTTCAATTATTTATATTGTCAATACAGTTAAAGTAAATTAAAGTATATTAAATAAATACATAAAAAAACATTATTTTCACTGCTTGCGCTCTACAACAGTATTTTCACATCTACCACGAATACAATCAAGTGAGACAGGACAACATGACGTCTCCCGTCCCTTAGAGGACTTATGCTTTATGTTAGAGCCCTGATGGTTCTTTATGAAGTCCTTAGCTAGCAAACAGACATGTGCTAACTAGAGTTGGAAAATCAATACAATATTGCAAAGATGTCTGGTTCAAATATAAATACAAACATTAGCGAATACTGCTGTGACCGAGGGAAAGGAAGTTGGACTCCCTTATTAAGCTGTGAGGCTTTTCCTTAAATTGAATAGCACACAAGTGAGATTTCCTTTACACCATGCGTTGACTTCAACAATCATCGTACTGCATCAACAGCCTGGTGTTAAAGTTAGAGACTAACGTTTTATATCAACGCATCTGTGGTTTGCACAAACCTACAATGCCAATTTTTTTCCCGACGACTGGTCTGGAAGAGGAAACTGTTATTTGATAGCAGTAGTGTGGGTCCAGATGACTTTGGCTGGATGTTGATGCTATGAATGTGTTCGTGTGTGTGTGTGTGTTTGTGTGTGTGTGGTGGATGGTGGCCAGAATAGCTGCAGTCTGTGTTTGTGCAGCAGCGGGCCAAGAGGAGCACGTCTGCGTCGTAGCCACAACCTTCAGTGCCCTGCCCATGCACAGCCACCTTAGCCCGGCTGCAGAAGTACAGGAAAACCACGGCAGGAATAACAAGTCCAAAAGATGTTGGATAACACAAGTCTCTATCCACAAAAGTCAAGAATCACCATGAAGAATGTCAATGTTTGCGCAGAGAGAGAGGAGAGGGAGAGAAAAGACGTCTTAAAATATACATTTATTCAGAGCCTGTGCGAGATCAAACGGCTAAATTGATCTGCTCTTCCTTCAGCCCTCGCTCTGCACCCTCCCTTCAGTTCCCCTTCTCACTGAGTATCGACTTTCCACGCGGGCCATCGCCATGACGACTCCAGCCTGGCCTGCTGTCACCTCTCCTCGGGGCAGAACCCTGACTATTATGGGATAGGGTTCATTTGACCGCCTTGGGCTAAGATGTGTTTGGAGCAGAGCACAGAGCCCCATTCACATACACACACTCTTTCTCACACACACAATCATAAACTTCCTAACTGGCCCTCTTGTCTTACAGCAGTGAGCCACTGTTTCCCAGGGGCCCCCTTCAGACCACAAACTATAGTCTAATCAAGACCATGAATGTGAGCCAGAATAGTACTACAATTCTCCAGGATCCTGCAGCATTGATCCAACAGGAAATCAGATCACTCACTGTGACCCATCAAATTTAATTAATGAGTCGGATCCGTTAAATTGATTCTTTGCACTTCTCACAGCAAGGAAATGTCAGGAAAGTTAAAAGAAAAATATGCCAAAAGAAATTAGCATTTTTAAAGGCAGGAAGTGACCGCAAGTTGAGGTGACATCCTATCCTGCTTTTACGGTTCAATTCAGTCAGCTTTAAAAAATGCAAAATTAAGATTCTGTGTTTCAGAGACTGTTGCAATGGACAGATCTCCATCCTCTACAGAGTGCAAGGAGAACAGCAGCCTGGCAGAGAGGAGGCACAGACGGAGGCCAGGCAGAGTCTGCTGTGAGGTTTGCATGGCAGATGATGGCAGCATTCTAGCTCCATGGCAAATCAGATTTCAACTCTCTTGCTGTTAGCCATTTTAACTTTTCGCTAAATGCAAAATATATTAGTTTGTGTCTAAAGTTAAGTCCTCATTTGAAATTGAATTATAGCTGTAGATGATGGACTTTAAAGTGTAAACTAAAGTTCTACTCCTAACAGTGTAGCCGTGTCAACTTCTTCATCCTCTCTGACGGCAGACTGGATGCAACAGTGACTCAATACTGCGTTTTTAATACAAAAGTGGTATAACAAAACAGGATGAGCTGGGATCATTGGACATCTGTGATATAACTTCAACACAATAATTTCACAACAGTCTGTTGATAATGTTTCCTGGCAGAATGAATTCTCTCTTGTCTTGTTTTTTAGGGTTTGTTTTCGCAATACAAACCCAGATAACATCACCAGTCTTATCCCTAAAATGAAAAAAAATGAAGTAATTATTCTTATATTTGAGACACTTAATCTCACAAAAAGACACATTCAGACATCTTAGAGATAATCAGGGAAATATGTAACTTCTAACAATGCTCTGTTTAAAAAAAAGTCACATAATGCAACATAATTCTAAGTTGGTTTTTGCCAGCAGTTGAGTATACAGTAGTTTAGAGACTAGAGTCCAAGGTCCATAATACAATTCATTTGATACCATAAGTGAAGGAGTGCTGTTGTGGCTGGACGCACGCTGGGTTTGGTCCAGTGGTGCAGATATGGAGGCAACAGCTCCTGTGGAGCCAGATCTCAAATTGGTCAGAGAGGAGGATCAATACCACCAGGAACAGATAGAGAGAATGATGGGCATCCCAGGCATCTCACTGAAGTAAATTACATTAGAAACTCAGACACTGATTCATGATGAAAAAAAAAAAAGCAGAGGAAGGAGGAAAAAACAGCCAGAGGGAGTTTTTTCAAGATAAGTCAGCTCTTAAATTTATGGACTTTCAGTTCCAGAAACATCAGGTTATCCTTTGTACTCTGAAGTCAATTTTTCAGTTTACGATTTTGCAGTTTAGTTTTGTTTTCAAGGGGAGAAAGAATTTTAGAAATCATATTTGCTCCTAAATGTTTGACAATTTGACACTGTAATCAAAAGAGTTATTTTATCTGGGACCCTCCTGATCCCTAAAATAAAAACATGTCAGGATTGCTGCGTTTGATCAGTTTGATTTTTTATTAGATTTTCTATTCCAAAGCATTCATGTGTAAGCATTACCATATGTGTGTATGTAATGTAACTACTGCTGAGTTAAAATATAAAGTGGCACAAACTTTATATTTGACCTATAGTATGATATTTGAGTAAAAGTCCTTTGTTGCATTCCACTACTACTGCGGGGAGTGAATAATGTGCTCCAAAGCCTGCGCAAGTGGTTAGTTGGAATATGGGCCACAGATATGTTAAAAAAAAAAAAAGGAGTGGAGAGTGTCCATGCTGTAATTCCTTGACCTAAAGCTCCTCCTCTGGTCGGAGCTCATCACTGGATTTCTGTTTAAAAGCAGTCTGCTGGTGATCATGATCCCTGCCTGTCTGCAGTCCGTCATGTTGGGGACCTGCCCCCAGCCCCTCATGTGATGTGACAGTGTAAAAGTAGGTGACCAGTGGGTGGCCCCCGTGAGAGCCAGCCCGGAGGTCAGCCGGTCACTGTCCCTACGAGGCAGCCCTGCGGCGGGTCACCTGCTGCCCGCTTTCCCCTCGTTATTTATCTCTCCCTGACAGTTCATTCCTCTTCCTGTCAAAGCCCCTCCTCTTCCATCTTCCCATTTTCTCCTCTCCTCTGCTGAGTTTGGCACCGGTCCTCCGATCCTTTCGCCAATACCGGCTACCAGGGCCAAGGCGTGCTGAGTCGACCCCTTTGCATCACCCCCATCCGGGTCATATGACATCCGGCTTCAGGAGCCTCCCTAACGATGGGGGCACAGGCCCATAAGTGAAAGTCCACAGTGTGTGAGTTGCTCTGGCCGGCTGGAGGGGCTCCTCTCAGCGGTCCACCAGAGGGGTAATTACTTCCCCAAGTTGGGCCTGGAACTGGACTTCTTGCCCCCTGAAGTCTCCGTGGACTGACCGGGACGCAGCACCCCCTTTCATTAGGAGAGCAGCTTATGGTGGGAGAGCCTCGAAAACAGACGAAGTGAAGGCCCTCCTTTGGCCGGTGATAAATTGGTTCGCCTCGCAGACAAGGGGGGTGGAGAATGACACTCAGAGGACATGAAGGGGATGAGGAAGTCACAAATACAGTGCAGGAGGGGAGGGATTTTGCAGATAAAAATATCTTAAGATGAAGGTACAGAAGACATGAGACACAAAAGCTGTGCAGTTTGGCCTCTATTCTGGGTTTATTAGCTGGGAAGCACACATCAAGGACAGAGCCCAAAGTGTGAGCAAGTGGGGGGCATTAACATCAATGCAGTACATGGTAATCACAGGAAAATAATTGCTATCATCTTCGCTCCGTCACTTAGACGTGATTTTCCCAAAGCCAGTTGCAGGTTTTCTGTACCTTCCACTACCTCCCAGTGATCATAGCCAGTATAAAGTGACATGGTAAGGAGAAAAGGGAGCCGCGTGAACATGTAATTAGCAAGCGGTTTCATGTAAGTGCTCTTTGATTTATAATTCAGCATAGCGAGAACCCCTGCTACCCAAGGCTGGTGCTCCTCTGAATTAGCCCTGCGACTGGGAAAGGCTGCAGAGAGAGGGGGGAAAGAACCTGACTAATTTGTGCTCTGTTTGAGGTGGGTTTAAAAAGGGAAAGAGACGTGAGGTCCATACCTGGACCTGCCAGGCGTCAGACTGTTGAACAGGGAGGCTTATGGATGAACTGTTATATAGGCACCTCTCACTCTGTGTAGAAGACAAAATGATCTAAATGACTTTGCAATTGACTTAAAGGTATAAAAGTTGGGCAGAGCTGCTCATTTTTAATGCCACTTAGCAGGAAAGAACATGGTGGCATCATGGATGAATTACTAAGCAGGACAACGGGGCACAGTCACAGAAAGCAGTGTCAGGGCCCCTCTGGCCCTCATCAAACAAAATCAAAATGAGCACAAAATAACAGTTAATAATGACAAGAAAACACGAGAGACCAATCACAAAGAGATACGAAAACAGATGCAGAAAACACTACAAAGTGACCCCAAACAACTATGAAAAAGATGGGGAGGGAAAAAAAATCAGGAAATAGGCAAAATAACGACAAAGGACACAAACCAATAACAGAAATGCCACTATGCAATGGCCAAAATAACAACATAAACTACAAAAAAGAACTAACAATTACCAAGTGATGTAAAAGGAAAATAACAAAACTACAAAGAGGCACAAAAATAGAAAAATAATTACACTGACGGAGTTAGAAGGCTGCATTATCTGCCTTGCAAACCTGCCATGCAGAGGATGGAGATCCGTCCATTGCTACAGTGTCTTAAACACAGAATCTTAAAGGTACTATTAAGACTGTGAAAAAAAAGTACCCCCAAACAACTACAAGAGATTCAAAATGACAACAAAGAAACACAATACAGCTATAGTTGACACAAAATAACAACAAAGGGCACAAACCAGTAACAGAAATGCAACTATACAAGGGCCAAAATAACAACATAATCTATATACAACTAACAATTACAATTATTTATAACAATTATAAAGTGATGCAAAAGGCCAATAATGAAAAAAAAAACTTCAAAGACAACAAAATACAAAACCAAAAAAAAAGGCAAACACAGCTAGTACAGAGATGCAACTACAAACACGCCAAGCCAATTCTGATTTAAGGCACGACTACTACATAGTCTGTTTCTTGAACTTTGGAAGAGAAGTGAGGTGTCCTTTAACATGTCCGTCTCATAATCCACCCATGGGTGGCATAAGATTTATATTTTTATACTTAAATATAGTTTTACAGTTTCTGAGTGAAACCTGTGCATGAAGTTATTTTCTCTGGGAATTGAGCAACATTATTCCCACTCTAACTGCATCTTAGATAAGGGAGGCTTTCTGTCAGCAGTGGCCTCATTTTTCCTCTGCTCAGCTTGGTACATACTGGATTCTCTCTGGTGCCCCATGGGTCCAATGATCCCCTGATCATCCTATATTCTGACGCCCTTATAAAGCTAATGTGCTGATTTTACGTTTTCAACCTGCCATGATCCCCCACAATCCCCTCTGTTCCCTCCGGTTCCGCTTTCACACTCAAGTGAGGATCCGCTGCCGCTTTGATCACAGTCCCCCGTTAAAGGTTTAAAACGTCTCAATTCCTGACGATTGTTGGGGCCTCTGTGGCTTACGTTAAGCATTTCCCCATGCCCCCTGTCCAAATTCACCACTCCTAAATGAGGTACCCACTCTCCCAGCTTCCCATCCCAGCGCTGCTTTCAAGTTCCCCCGATTGGGTGCCGCAGCTGTAAGCCCTAGATTTTGTCTCCTCCATCTTTGTCAAGCCCATTTGCCAAATACAAAAAAGACCCAATAAGCTAGGTCTTCATTGCTGCTCTCCAAAGTAATCCCCAGATCTCCCACTCTCTCGAAAATCAATGCAAAGGTTGAGATGAGGTGAAACTCCCTTCTTAACTCATCGGGCTGGGAAGTGATAAAGTCTTAGGATCACTTTTTTTTGTAATCATTGTGGCTCCATGATGAAACTAATTGTCCTATTTCGTGCAGCCTCGCAGCTTTTCAAAATGTCCTTTATCAACACTCTTAGAAAACAGAAGAAGAAGGTGTTGATACTGTGCTGCTACTCCTGAAATAAGTCAAGTTAAGGCAGAGGAAACTCTCAAACAAACTTAGAGCAGCACAGCTAAGTGCTTCTCAGGTGATGTGACAGTGATCAGTTTCATAAGCAGCAGCAACACCACCACCACCCTGCTGGAGTCGTCTTTCTCACCAACCTGTCCAACATCAGCCCAATATTCCCTCACTTTTTTTTTTAGCTCCTGAGAAAAATATCTGGGTCACTCTGGCTTTTGAATGTTCGACTTTCTTCACCAGATACTCATTTATTTGGCTCCCTGCCATTTCATGCAGGGCAGGTATCATACAGTTGGCTTGTCTGAGCTTGTTTGCTGGAACAGGTTCCCACAATTTATATGGACGGTTTGCTGAAAGCCAGAGTACACAGACTGGGTAAAGTGCATAAAAACTACAACAAGTTGCAGGCCTAGGTTTTTTGTTGTTGTTTTGTTTTGTGTTTGTTTTTTTGTGGGATCTGCAACTGTTTAATTGTATCTCAGTCACTTGGGTAACACCCCCTCACTCCAGCTCTCACAGGAACTCTCTCCACAATCAGTACAACAGTCACTGTATTTTACTCAGCCTCAATCGCTTTTTTCTTGCACTTTACTTTCATATATAAATGCATTGTCTTTTCACCTCTTTTATAACATATAATGCTGTTAGTGCACTTTGTCCATCCGTTGTATAGCATCATTTGTTGATAATGTATCTTGTTGTACATGTAAAGTGGCAAAAAAGTTGATTAAACTTTGCATATCCGACGATGCACAAACCATAAACAGATGATTTACACATGTTGATTTACCTTAGCATGCAGAAATCACCACAGCGGTACAGATCAAAGGGCTGGTCAATGGTGAACTGAGGGCACGTCAAATGATGACCTTTCACCTGTTTGTCATGTGACATTACTGTCCGTCAAAGCCAGGTCATTTACAAAGAAAAAAAAAGCTACAGCATTTTTGATTGTTATTCTCAACAATGGGCATGCCGTTACAAAAAAATTATTTAATAAAAAAAATAATAATAATAATAATTTAAAAAATATATTTAATATCATAAAAAAATGCAATGACATAAAGCATTTTGAACAGTAAGGGGTAAAGGAACAGGTGCTTCACAGCCTCACCTGCCCCCTCTGCATGTGCCTGCTGAAAATGCTTTTAGGTAAAGCCAGACCTCTCCCAGCACTGACACGGCTCTTTGTAGATAAAGGTGACCATTTGAGACCAATGTACACAGCGCTCACAGTTGTGATTTTCAGACTCATTATATAACAGTATAAGAAGCAAATGTGTTTCTTGGTTTTAAATGTGGTTAGGCACCGATTGTTGGCTGTCCCTGCATCGATGGGCTCACAGAGTGCTTGTAGCAGACAAAGGGATGCTCCGGACTGCTTCTCGTCCACAAATGGAGTTCTTGGCTGGAGAGAAAACAATATTTTTAAATGGGAATGCACGAGGCACACCTGGACCTGGAAAGGGAATTGAAGATGACACTGTGTTAAGTTAAATTTTTTATTAAACCCCAAATACGCCTAAGATTAATTAAAGAGACTAAATGAAATCTCCTTGTGCCCTCGCCTAACTTTGCACCCACATTATGAGCTGTTTAGTTTGACATGCAGGGCCTGAAATGAGCCACTTAGTTTGTCTTGTGGCCGCATTTGGTGCTTGTCAAGTGGAATACAGTGGCATTAGTAGAGGTTTGTGTCGTTGTGGGAAACAGCGGATGAGAGCAGGGAAACTGTAGGAGCTGCAAATTGAAAACAATGAAATGCACTGAAAAGCTTTGCAGAGCTGAGGGAAACTGCAAACTGTGATAAATCTGTGCTACGACTAACGACCCCATTCACATTATACATAGTCATTTGGTTCTTTTTATTAATTAAAATATTGATTAGAGCAGCTTTAATAGGGCTTTAACACCGGCGCTTGGTTGTGGATGCAAATAAAACTGTTACTTTTGAATATTACCTCAAACATAACAGTTAGCCAGTTGTGATTAAACCAGTCCAAAGTGCTGCCTCTGCATCGGTGAGGTCTGGTTGAAAAAGAGGGCTAGTGCTGGGACAGCAGTAAATCTGCCAGCCAGCCTTGGCTAATGTCAGCCTGATGGAGGCTCCAAACCAGTGGGGTGGGATGTTCCGCTACAACCCTCTGCCCTATGGTCTACCTTCATAATTAATATGTTGTTGTATCAAAGTTGAAGCATTTGCCTCCGAAATGTCCCGCGCCCAGCCCCCTTATTAAAGACCTGACCTCCAAGCAGCTGAAGGTTGCTCTGCAAACTTGGCACACCCCCGAGCGAAAACATCTGCTTTCCTCACAGGCAGGACCGCCACGGACCCCACGTCTCAGCTGGTTCCCACAGCTCAGAGAGAGAGCCCTTCCCCTGTCCTCACGCACTGACCCCCACATTTATAACCCCCCAATCACCGCCGCTGAGACCTCCTCAAACCCTGGGCCCAGGCCTGGACCTCTCCATCACCTCAACCCCCCCCCCTCTCCCCTCCCTGTCCACATGTAGCACCGTGCCAGTGTGGTCACTTTACTGCTGAGAGGACTGCTCCTGTCTTGTTATCCCCACATCACAGCCTGTCCAGAGGAAGGGAGGGAGGGAGGGAGGGGATGAGAGGGAGGGAGGGAAGGCATGGAGGGAGAGGGGGAGGAGGCATCTGCGCTGCTCCCACAAAGCGGCGACTGTTGGAACGCTGACAGAAGCATCTGTCATCCCCTGCCTTCACACACTCACCTGCTGTCCGAGGGCCTGGCTCCGTCTACCTTCCTCTTTTGTTCCTCCTCACCCCTGAATCTCGCTGATTTCTTGGTGAGTTTGAAGCTCTTGGATGCCACTTTTTAGAAATCCCACAAATTGCATCACACCTCTTTCTCTCTTTTAGTGAATCAGAGCCCTCGCTACCAGTCTAAATAAAGAAAAGTGCTTATTCTTATTATCCTGGTATTATTTTTAAGATGTTTTGGACATGCCTGAATGTTTTTTCAACCATCATAAGACTGCAAAAGGAAACCCTCCAACTTCAAGAGGACGGCCTCTGTATGACAACTGTGCAGAAGAACATGAGATGTTACCCTGCCAAGTCCTTGCCAAATTAAGCAGTATTTATTAACAAATATTGCTATGGTGCTAATGAATGCACTGACCTGTCTTGCGACTACTTTATCATGCTACAGTGGCACCCCCGTCCATTCCCCGAGCACGCTGAAGGGTTGCCAGCAGTAAGGGGAAAGATGCCAATCCATGTGTATGACACACACATAAAAAAACACACACAGGCTCAAGGACACCATCGCTCATTCAAGTCCAGGGAAGGTGCCCTTCAGACGATGCCACGCGGGAAAGTGGAAGAACCCAAAAATCAATGATTTTGCACAAAGTTTGAAGCAGAAAAAAACCTTTATAAATTTTCATCAGTATTGATAATAAGACTGAGTCATGGCAGAGGAGGTTATTTAGGGTAAAAGCTTCTTCTTTTTCTCCTGATGAAGAGCTTTTGGGGAGTTTTCTTTGTCCAGAATGTCGGTTTGAGATATGGGATTTGTGGGCTATGATAAACGTCTTTTGTTTTTTTCTTATCTGGATATTGTAAATGAATCAATATTTAAAATTGCAGAAGTATTATAATTGCAGATTTATCAGCTAATATGCACATTTTTCATGCATGCTTGCATGAAGGTGTTTAACCTCTTTTGTTGGTGGTGTTTGTGTCTTATTGTGGTTATTTCTTTAATATTTTCTTGTTTTGACATTCATGACAGAGTCAAATATGAATCTACACATTTCAAATTATGATCTTAGTATATTACAGTATTAGTACCTACTTCTTACCACCACCAGTCCGATAAAAATTAAACATATTTATTTCTGTTTAGATGTAGGTATTTTTGACTTGTTGTTGTCAAGTATGATAATTAGAACAAACTGAGCAAATTATGTGCTATTAATGAATTTAAGTTTTCAGTTACGCTTTTACATGGTCCTTTTGTGTTTGCTTTTACATCAACTTGTCAACTTTACATAACAGAATTTTATTGTAATAAATATACTAGTATATACTGTGACAGTGTAGCAAGTGATTCGTAAAAAAAAACAAAAAAACAACAACAGTAAAATACTTTTCTTCACATTTTACAGTATGCTTAAAACCCACAATGACTAAAGGATCATTGGTGCCAATAAGTTACTGTTAATTAGACAATAAACATTTTACAGCTAGTCTTAAAACATCCATTTGTTTTAATTGTTTGTTCAGCCTGTGAACAGCACACATCACAGTGACACCAGAGTGGGATTCTGTGCTGCACTTTTATAAATCTTGTCCTAAATGCTGAGGAGCTTGTAAGGCACATCTCTGCCCTTCCTGAAACCTGACTGTTCTGTTTCTGGGTTGTCTCGTTGCCCTGGTGGCCGGAGGTCAGCCCTGAAGTGTAGTGAGGTGGTTTTGAGTGGTGCTGGTCATATATAAAGTAGCTTCTCTCAGCATGTGAGCGAGGACGCTGCAAAGAAGAGAAGCAGGTTAACAAATGAGTGAGGAAGGGTAGCAGGACTTTGTGGCCCTCGGAGACAGAGTGGGGTGGGATGTTCTGCCAACACTTCGTCTGCCAGGGTGAAGGATACACACTCACATTCATACACACTGTCATCTCTCTATAGCACCATCCCCAGCCTCCGTTACAGCCATGTGTCTGAGCAGGAACCCCACTAAGCTGGCCGGGGTCCAACACCAAGGTCTCTCACCTCGCAGGCTGGGCAGGGGGCCTGGTAGCTCCTGTGAGTTATTCCTGGGCATGGACCTGCAGGTTCCACCTCTCTCTTTTGTCTCATCCGCTCGCCTCTGGCCCATCCTTGCCTCCTCTTCTCCCTTATCCCCCTCTCTGGGTCCCTGTGGCTGACGAGCCTGTCCTTCAACTATCATCATCTTCCATTGTCTTTGACACACACACACACACACACACACACACACACACACACACACACAGATAGAGAGAGAGAGAGAGAGAGAGAGAGAGAGAGAGAGAGAGAGAGAGAGAGAGAGAGAGAGAGAGAGAATACTTGGATTTATATATGCTTGCCTGTGTTTCTGTGTGGCCACAAATGTTGAGGTCACCTTCATTTACTTTCGCCATCTGCAGTGTTTTATTAATATCAAGCACTTTAGTGGCTGACTTATGGCTATCTGACTTAGGATTTATTTATAATTAATACTGAGCTATATAAACTCCTGCTTGTTCTTTAAAGTTACCCAAAGGTTTTTGAGCAGATTGACAAATAAAAACCTTAAGGAAGTCACAAAGAAATTATTAATGAGAACTTCGGTCATGATTAGGGCTGAAAAAACAGTTGGCAAAAAGTAATCAGAAATTTTTGAAAAGTGATTTATTTATTTTTCTAAGCAAAGTTATGTGCCAACTCCTTAAAAACAAGAATCTTAAACAGATATTTGAAGATATAAATGAAATGCAATAGAGTACACATTGAGCAGGATTTACAGGGGAAAAAAATGGAATAGCAGCATTTACCTCTTTTTGAATTTGCTGACACAATAATTAGTACATGTAATCAGAAAATGCTAGAGCAGGAAATGTAAGTAAGAATTAAAGTTGAAAGAATAATAAGAGGACATGTAAACTCTATGACCTGGTGTGTGTCAGAGTATAAAGTCTGGACTTTAGTTTGAGTCAGTGTTTAAAGGGCAGTAAGTAATATACCAGGCTAGATCATAAAGAGCTAGTACAGACCTATAGAGAGTCTACACTTCATATTATTCAGTGAAAAAAAAAAAAGTTTGATTCAAGTTCGAATACATATTTTAGTATATTTACATACCAAACGTTATATCAACACCTTTAAAATAATAATAATAATAATAATAATAATAATAATAATAATAATAATAATAATAATAATAATAATAATAATAAT
>JAOWBC010001255.1:9961244-9986037 GCA_028566105.1 Hypoplectrus providencianus | reverse complement strand
AAAAAAAGCACATGCCTTACCATTAGAAAAGTTGTTAAATTTCTAACATATAACACGGTAAACACGACTCTGTTCTCAAAATATTAAGTCAAGGGTGCTATGAGAAGGAGAGATTATGGTTGTGCAATAGGCAATAGGTTTGTTCTTATGTTCCATGTGACTGTATTAGGATGAATAATGCATTAGTAAACAATAAAGAACATTATAACAGTTAAAAGCATTTGGGAGAGGAGGATGATTAGGCGGCTCTAATGTTGCTGTGCTGTCTTTGAGTTTGCGTTTGTGCATCACTGACCATGTTTTCTACATGGATAGCAACTTGAAGTTAAGACAACTGAGGGGGCACTGCAAACAGTGTAAATTAGGAAATATAAATGCTTGATTAAAGATTTCATCAAGGTCTCTGTGATTAAATCTACATGGGGTTTTTTTGAAGGTGGCATTTTATGAAGAATTAATCATCTAACTTTACTATCCATATAAAGGTTTTCAGAAGTTGTCAGTTGTCATGTCCACATGAAGAATGGCAGTTTGTAGGGTTTTCATTCGTCTTGAGCAGCTGTTACATGCAAAAGCGGGCCCACTGAAAATCATCATGCTGTTTATTCACTGCACCCCAGTAGTCACCTGGAACTGGTCCATGATGTTGAGTTTCAGGAAGACTGACTATTCCTCTCGGTTAGATGTAATTGCAGGCCTTGTCATTGGCTGTCTTTATATACTGTACTAAATTTGATGTCATTGTCTGTTTTTTATTGCTCAATTAAAGCCTTTTCATTTACTGACTAAGTTAAAAAGACTAAGGAGCAATAAAAAAGTCTGATAGGGCATATTTCCAACTGGACCCCGGTACTGTTTGAAAATACGCTTTTGTATCTTCTCTTCAGCTTTGTTGGAAGCATTAACCAAGAATGGCAGCTCAGCTGGTAACGGTGCGTATCGAAGGAGACCAGCAGAAAGCTCGGAAAACACGGGTGAACAGCCGGAAAGGGAAAGCAGCCGTGAGTCTGGAGGCGGCGATTCTTCAAAAGGCTTTACCAAAGACCAAGTTGAAGGAGTGCAAAGGTAATAATTCATCAGGTCTTACATTTCACGTTTATTTCTTTTTCCCTTTTATTGGTTCTATAATGTGTCCCATTTTTGCCTGTTTTGGTCCTTTCCTACGGTTGGCTCTGTGACAGTAGCTGCACTGTCTCTATCACACCTGATTAGCCCTTTCATCTGTGGTCGCAGGAGGAAGCTTTAGCCTCAGCTGTGTTGTGCACACACAGTTAATTGTCATGGGAACCTCTTTAGCTTGGTGCTTTGCCCATGAGAGGATAAAGTGAGAGACATTTAACAGTGTGAACTAGATACCAGGTAACCACTAGGCTATATGTGCTAATTTTAGAGCATGAGAGAGAACTACACAGGGACGTAGGCAGCCTTGAGCTTTCATCCTCAGCACACGGCCTCCAATCACATCCTGAAAGTTGACAAATAGTTTTATTCATCTATGGATTAGCATGCAGATCATCATTCTACAATCCCCTATTGCAGTCAAACATAGACAGTAACTGTATTCCCCAGTGGTTTATACTAAATCCTTTGGGTTAGGGTTACGGTTAAATATTGCATCATGTCAGAAAAAGATATGCTGTGCAATGTTTACATTTCTTCTATATGACCATATTAGTAGTCTGACCCCAGTAAGGATTGAGACAGGTGGACTGAGTCATTTCTGCATCATTCTAAGCCATTCATGATATGATAGATAGATGGATGGATGGATGGATGGATAGATAGATAGATGGATATGGATGGGTTGTGCTTCACTCTCTGTCCCTGTTTCTCAGAATAAAGCGGTGTAAGGACTTCTATGAAGTGCTGGGTGTCAATAAAGAAGTAAATGAGGAGGAGCTAAAAAAAGCTTACAGGAAACTTGCGCTTAAGTTCCATCCAGACAAGAATCATGCACCTGGAGCAACAGAGGCCTTTAAAAGTAAGGAAACCTTTACTTTCTTTTCTAGGCTAGGTTGAACTTCTCAAGATTATTTGAACATGCTTGCATGTGATATAAAAATACTATATATAATGCAGTTTAAATATTGAAACTTTGAGTTTTAACATCTACAAAACAAGTTTGAAATGATTTATGTTCCCCTTTCTGATAAATCAACTTGATCCTGTTTCAGAGATTGGTAATGCATACGCAGTGCTGAGCAACCCAGACAAACGACGGCAGTACGACCTGACGGGAGGAGAGGAGCCCAGCAGCCCAGGTCACTCACACGGAGGGGGAGGCTTCGACTTCCACAGGGGCTTCGAGGCCGACATCACTCCTGAGGACCTCTTTAACATGTTCTTTGGAGGAGGATTCCCCTCCTGTAAGTGACCCCGTAAAGTTCATCATTTTGATTGTTTTTTTTTTTAATTTTCTTTTGAAATCATATGTCATAATTGCAGTCGTCAATAAACATGTCTTTTGATGTGTAAAAATGCGAAATACATCCATGTCAATTTGGCTTTTTGGTGACTCAAGCACACTTTTTTCTTTTCCACTGTTATTGTTTTTAAATTTTCTTCATAATGAAGAACAACCCAAACATATAGTTTTGTTTACTGATCTTTGAAAGTAGGTGTAATTGTTAACATATTCTAAATACTCTGTATTTGACCTCAGTCATAATATTTTTTTTCAACAGCAAGTGCACATACCTTCACCAACAGCAGAACGAGTTATAGCCATCAGACAGATTACCGACAAGAGAGAACAGAAGAAAGAGGAGATGTAAGATGCTTTCAGATTTTATATTTAAAAATCTATTAAACATTTGCACACAGAAATTACAATTTGAGTTCATGTGAACTGTTAGAATCTACATGCTTTGACAGTACATGATCATGTGTGTGTGTGTTTTGGAAGATGAAGTACTCATTTGGCTGTGCTTTCCTCCAGGGTGGCTTCTCAATGTTTATCCAGCTGATGCCCATCGTGTTCCTGATTTTAGTGTCGATACTGAGCCAGATGATGATGTCCCCTCCTCCTTACAGCCTCTACTCTAGACCGTATGTGTACACACACACACACACACACACACACACACACACACACACACACACACACACACACACACACACACACACACACATTAAAAAAGCATGTGTGGATTAGGGTCATTTACATTTTATAACAATTCAGTATTGTCTGGATATAGCCTCAATAAACCAGATGCTATACAACACTAAGGATTCAACATATTGTCACCTTACTGTAATATTGACCAAAGTAATTTTTTGCCAAAGATGAAGTTATTCCAGAAATCATCTCTTCATGATTCTGGCCGACTAAACGACTTGGTCATTATTTCAGAGGGTGTCAGTATGTGTGGACCACAGCCCCTTTCAGACTGTCGTTTGAAACCACAGTATTTAGGCCTCTGTGACGTTTCTCTTCAGTCTGAACTCATCACTTTCTCATCTTCAGAGGTAGTAATAGAGGCGTTCTCTTGGCAAGACTCTTTGATTTGGGGTTATTGTGAACCAGGGGAGCTGGCAAGATAGAAAGGGACATACATATTTTGGACTGTTTCATCAAAACATGCCTCTCACTAGAGTCCGAGAGTTATTAAATCATATGCAAAATGCATAAAAACTTTGCTTGGGTTTGGAAAATGTCTTCCACCAAAAGTGCTTCCACCATTTTTGTTTTGACTGCACTGGTAGCTACAGTCAATTATTATACATGTACCGCTGTTGTTCCTTTACACAGCAAAACCATCCCAGCTCACTGTCTGCAATGACATATTGCAACACCAATATTTGGCCCCATGTGGAATTAGTATGAATGTCCTAAGGCAAAATGACAACAAAGCTTGTAACAGCACTTGTGGGGAAACACAGAAACAGCTAACTTATACTTCATTTTTCTCCTCCAGGTCAACAGGTCAGACTGTAAAACGGCAGACAGAAAATCTTCATGTTGACTACTATGTCACTAGAGATTTCAAGTCAGAGTTTAAAGGCTCGGCACTGCAGCAGATTGAGAAAAATGTGGAGGATGACTATGTATCTAATGTCAGGAATAACTGTTGGAAAGAGAGACAGACAAGTGAGTAATCATGATTAAAATAAATCAAACATACTGAGTTATAGTTTCTGCCTTGCATTCTCAATTACATTGTTTTTCCTGCTTCTCTCATACAGAAACAGACCTGCTGTACGCTGCTAAGGTATACAGGGACGACCGAATGCGCAAGAAGGCAGAACTTATGACCATGGATAACTGCAGGGAGCTGGACAGACTAAATAACTTATTCAGAGGAGGATGAGTTGGACGCTTTTAGATTCTGTAAATGTATATGAATAGATGTGTATGTTCATGTTTTTTTAAGAGAGTCTTTACACTAGAAGCAAAAACTTAATGACTTAATTTAGATCTATTATTGAGGTTTTAAAATGTCCCTCTTCTCATATCCCTGCACCAACACTCCAGCCTGACCCCAGAAACCGCCTTGTTACATCTTAATGAACCAATCTACACCTAATGTAGAAATACCCAGACATATTCTTTTTTTTTACTCTACTCTTCTTGTATTTTGGAAACAAGAAGGAAAAGGACACTTGATTGTAAGGGCATGTGTTTTGAGTTGTGTGAACCCAAACAAATCACTATCTTGACACCAACAAAACGCATAAGACATCATCTGCTTGACATAAATATGATGAAGACTTTGTAGGATCATTTGAAGGTGCTGTCCTTCAACCAAATCCATTTCATGAAGAACACTGGAACAAAAGAAGAAAAAAAACACAAGGCTCCTTCTAGTTTCATGATCGCTTCCAAGTGTGGATAAAGACACGAAGAAGAGAAACCTGTGATTTTGCTACTAGGCAACATTTTATGTCATCATTTTCACAATATGAAGTTGGTTGGGACTAAACATGGCAGGACATCAAAACTGTTCACCAGTGGTTGTACATTTTAATTTTTGAATGTTTGAAATTTATGCAGTTATTTAAGAAACTATAGAAGAAACAAAGATTTTCTTCAATGCTCGCCTAATCATTGAAATAAAGTGAAATTATTACCATAGCCTGGATGTATGTGTGTGTTTGATTTGGATTTCAAGGGTCAATATAAATAAATAAGTATAGCGGTATTTTGCCATGCAGATAATGTTTATTCCATATCTTGGCATTCAGAGATTTCCTCTACAGTGGAGGGGAATGGAAATTGTAAAACTGACTTGACTTGTAATGTGGTTTAATTCTTCAAAATGCTGAGAAAAGATAGCTTGAAATCATTAACTGTTTTATACATATATTTATATCTCCAGATGAATTAGTCAAAACAGAGTAGTAACCGGGCAAAACCATCTTGTAAGAACAGTTGTAGTATATATAGTTAATATGTCTTTAAGTGAGCTAAAGGTGTTTAGTTCAGGCTCTATGTAAATAAGTATTTAATGAAGAAATGCAATTTTGCAGGCAGTGAAATATTTTCAGAAATGTCAGCTGTGTGAAAGGGTGCACTACTGAACAACTTCCAGGAAAACTGCTTCACCAGAACAACCAGAATTATTTTGAATGGTGAAAATATATTTACAAAAACTATATTAAGACTAAAATGGCTTGGATTATCATGTCAAGATGGACCAGCCACAGGAAGCTGTGTTAAAGAGGGCTGTGAAACTAATTTTATAAATAGTTTTACCAGTAAAAAAAAAAGTTAAAGTATTTTTAAAGAGTTAAACAGTGAGTGACATTTATGGTACCCATACAGAAAATACTTTGAATTGCACCAAAATGGCGTTTATTTTTAAATGAATAAATTAATGGATAACTGTTTAATTTGCACAAGCCTTTTTTTTTTTTTTTTTTTAACTTTTCTTAAAAAATATTGAAATATGAATCTGCAATGATAAATGGTGAGTTGTACAGTATACAGTACATAATACAGCTGCATAAGCTGTTTACAAAACGGAGCACATATTGTATGATACAGATAAAAGACTAAAAACAAATACACAGACATCTAAATGAAATGATTAAAATAGAGTTCACTTTAAATATTTTCCTTTATCTATTTTATGATAATTATTGTTATTATTAGTGCTAGTAGTGTATAATTTCTTGTGCTAATGGTTTTATCTTTCGTTACTGACGATGCAACTTGTGACATTATTTGATTGGTTTATCAGCGGTCATGTGACCGGGGAGTGTAAATCCCGGAAACGGTTTCCACAGCTACAGCAAGTAGGCTCCTAGCTGTCTAAGCTAGGTAGTGAAATGAAAACAAGCCGAAGTGAAACTTGAGATGCCATCAACACAAAATCTTTAAGGAATTCAATTAAAGCCAATGTGCTGGGAAACACGGGTTTGTGGCTCAGACGTGAAGCGGACGATGCGCTACCACAGCTACATCTGTGTTTTTCTGTTGGGTCTGTTCCTCTGTGGGTATCTCCCGTGTGCAACTACCTGCAAACAGGAGCCTGAGACTCCAGACTGGAGGATGACTCTGAAAACTATCCGTAACGGAATACACAAGATTGACACGTACCTGAATGCAGCATTGGACTTGTTTGGTGGCGATGACGGACTGTGTCATTATAGGTGTAGTGATGGTAACAATAAGCTTGCTTTTTTTTCTGTTATTCTTACTCGAAGTGAACAAATAACTTGTCAAACACATGATTGGCTAATAATATTTATAGTGGCTTTAATTTTTCATTAATGTACGGGTATACTTTTACAGTAGTGGAATGTCTCCAAATACATACTGACTTAAATTTCCAGTTATGCTTTTACTTTTACAATATGTTAAGTACATTTTGATGCTGATGTTGCAATGTGGTATTGTTACGTTTACTTAAGTAAGGGATCTGAGTACTTCTACATGATGCATTCTGGTTTACTTGTACTACTTAAAGAAACAGTCCATGCTTAAATCAATGACTGATGACTGATGTGATTATCTCTAACCGTGAGATAACTTACTGGCAGAACAAGACACATCTCCACCTTTGCTCCTCTCACAGGTTACAAGCCTGTGCCACGTCCCGGGTACAAGAACCCACCACCCAATGGATGTGGCTCACCATTGTTTGGATTTCAGGTAGTGTAACTAAGTTTTGGAGCTTTTTGTATATCTGGGACGAACAAAAATGGTTCCTGATGTACACAGCAACCCAAACGTATTCTTACGCACTGAAGTTCTTCTAATGTGTTCAGCGTTTCTCATTACCCTGGTCCATGCTGACATACTGGTGTCAGCATATATGTTGGCTGATAAGACACAGGGAATTGCAGTAATAACATGCCAAGTATGTGTTTGGGATGATTTACTCAGTGACTGCATTACATAGATTGTACATCCAAGAGTATTGATTGTTTATTTATCAAGATGTACTACTTCATGTATTTGTCCACCATAACTCTTCAATGACCAGACCTAAGTATCAAAAATGTTAATTTATGTTTGGCAATAACATTTGAAAATATAGACAAAATGTTGACATACTTAAATTGGTCTTGGGCTCAAAAATCTAGCATCCGCTGAAAAACCATGTCCTATTTAATTTGCTCATAATCTTCCTTCATGAGAGTAGTTCAATGAGTCAGCTTTTTTTCATTGTATTATTTTGCAATTTACTATGAGTTTAAAAAACTTACTTCTGAAATTTAAATTTTCTTAAATTTTTTAAAGTTTTGGTTTCTGATTTTACAAACCAATCACTGAACCTTTATCACATATTTTGAATGTAGTATAATTGTAATATTAAGATACATTTAAATAGATTATAAAGATTGACAGACCTGTTTATTTCCAGTTTGACATTGGCATCCCGTCAATGACCAAATGTTGCAACCAGCATGACCGCTGCTATGACACCTGCGGGCGTGAGAAGCACGACTGTGATGAGCAGTTCCAGGACTGTCTCGAGACCATCTGCAGGAATGTACAAAGGACTCTGGGATTGGCTCAGAGTGTCCAAGGTAAGAGGCAGTGCTGGTGTGTTCAAATTAATACAGGATTAGATAAATTTACAGTGAGATGAAGTTACATCTCGTACCAGAATCAGGTGATGGTAATGAATGAATTAATGTAGGTTAAATAGGGAGGTTACAGAGTTGTAAAACAGAGTGTGCCCAGCAGAGGGCAGGACAGAACTGGTTTCTATTCTATTTTTACTGAAACAGGTTTTTCAGGTACCTTATACATTTTGATTACAAACCTTGGTATAATAATAAGACAAATGGTGAGGCACAAGTGTAAAATATATTTCAATACAAAAAATGATAATACAGTTACAATAATAGTAATAGATATAGACTTTTTAAACTCTAAATCTAGATACTGTAATCTATGGTCTGGATAAGAATTATCCTAATTAATAATCAGTACTGAACTGACTCAATTTCTCTGTCTTAAACAAAGTTACATAAGTTATGGTAGAGGTTTTAAAAATATAACATAATGATAAGTTTGGCTCTTATGTGACTGTCTTTAGCTGTTTAAAAACAAGTTAAAAGTACCTGTTTTTTTTAAACCAGCTCACCTCTGCCCCTTGTGCATTAGCTCATGCTCCTGTTGTTGCTTCTTTCCCTCCTGTCAGCTTGTGAGTCAGCAGTGACTCTGCTGTTTGACGCTGTTATGCACCTGGGATGTAAGCCGTACCTGGACAGCCAGAGGGAGTCTTGTGTGTGTCACTACGAAATGAAGAGAGAACTGTAAAGCCGCCACAGGAGCAAGACTGTGGAACAGAACAAAAGCACAATACTGACAGAAGGATGCAAGCAATGAACCTTTCCTACAGATGTTCTCAGGGATAAAGCTGCTCTGGCCTGCACTGACCTGCTATTGTTGGAGTTTAGATATGAAGACAATTAGAGAAAGCTAATGTAAAAAAAAATCAAGTGGGTTATGAATATATTTTACATGCAGTTAACTATTTATAGTTTGTTAATATTGTGCAATGTGTTTGTCCTTTGATATACTGGACACATGGTCTTTAGGGTTACCCTTTGGATGCACTTTATTTTATAGGTTTGTAAATTTTGAAATGATCCCAAAGATCTCAAACTGTATTGTAAATTTGGCACTGATTTTTGGTAAAATAGAGATGGTCTAAATAAATCTGCTTTTTCCAGGAATTCTTTTTAAAAACAACCAAGCTAACTAAATTAACAGCCTCAGGAGTTGGTCTTTATTTTCCCTGTAATGACTACAATTTTACATAGCTAATATAATTAGAATTATTGATGAAAAGGATCTTCAAGTAATAAACTGTAGAAAGAAACCTCTACGCCCAGTCTTCCTCCAAAAATACCAGTAAGATATGATGAATATTGATTCAACTGACTCTTTCTACAGCATGTAAAACGATGTGGTTTTCCCGTTTGAAAATGTGTCAAATATTTTAAAATGATCACATTACAGGGATTGACTGGTGCACTCAACTGATGTCAGTGTGACAATACTTTGGAGAAAACCTGTGTAAAACTGTCATATAAATAAATAAAAATGTTTTTATTGATAATTCTTTGTGTCTGTTGTCATCATAGACTAATTTGTAGAAACTGTTTCTTGTAAACAGCATACTGAGTGGATCTTAGGGAGTTTTGGGGATCTCTGACTTGGCTCCTGTTGATCTCTCTTCCAAAAGAAAAGACATCACTTTTCCATAATTTATTTGATGTTGATTTTGTCAGAAAAGGCTAACTAGAAAGAGGTCTGGACTTGTTCTTCTAGACTTTGGCTGTACCAACCCTAAAACTTTAAATGTTTATAATTAACTTTGGATATTCATGAGTGCCTCAGGGGAGGGCGACTCACAGTCTCGGTTTCAGTCACAGTCTCTATCCGTCAGCCAAGAAAGCACTACAGCTCTTTAGGTCTCAACACTTTTTCATGTCAGGGACTCCTAAATTAATTAATACATATTAGGTCAGTGACCTTCCTCCAAAAATATTTCTGGTTGTTACATATTAAGATCAGAAATTTACAGTCAACTAACAATTGACGAGAAAACAGTAGGGGTAGTTCTCACATTAACCTCACTTCTATAGTGAATTAAATCGTTAAAAAAAAACTTTTTTTGGGACATTTTGGAACTCCCCAAGTGACCCCTGGGGGGACTGTATGTATGCTGTATAAGAAGTGGACATAGCCTACAGTTTTGAAAAGCAGCAACCAAGTAACCTTTTAAAATGGTCATATTTCAAAGACAAAATTAAAAAAAATATATATGATCAGTATTTCATAATGTAACTATTATCTAATTTCACTTTTTAGTTACTTATTTTTTCTATTTTTTTTTCTAATCTGGGTATATAATTCCAATTACATGTTATCTATGACAACCCAACCCTTTCCCAGTACTTAAAACATTTAAAATTTTTCCCACAAGTAAAAGTCATGTAGTCAGAACTTGCTTAAGTTAAAGTGCAAAAGTACTTGTTATGCAGAATGGCCATACAATTATGTAAGCAGTGTTTAATTTTAGTCAAGGTTTAGTCATTTTAACAACTTAATATATTGTTGTGATCTTAAATAATAGTAAAGTAATCAATGTAAGGAATGACTTTGTTTTTCATTTGAAATAATCTGAAAAGAAAAGCTGACATCTTAATGGAGTAAAACGCACAATATTTGTCTCAAAATGTAGTGGAGTAGAAGTTTCAAGCTGCATAAAATGGAAATACCTAACATTTTATTTAAATAACAGCACTTTAGTATATGTACTTAGTCACCTCCCGCCAATGCATGGAGTACTGGTGAGCACTGATATAAATCTGTATAAAATGTACCTTAAAAATAAATGTTTGTTTGAACATTATTTTATACAGTATCAACTGTGATCATCGATATTTAAGGAGAAACTGTTTTTGTTGTAAACCATCATTTAACAGAGAAGCCTGCAGAGTGCTACCATTGATCCCTCATCCAAGGGAAACAATATAATTAATTTGAAGCTGATAATGTCACAGAAGAACACTGGAAAAGTCTGAAAAGATGTTTAGATGTTCTAATCTTCGGCTGCAAGAACACTAGTCTCGCTTTTGTATTTTGGGATTTATTAAATCCCAGGTGTTATCTGTTTGAAGAGTCGCTGTTGCAATGTGGCGAATACGGAAGTCCTACGTTTGACCCTTGACTGACAGACACAAAAGCCAATAATTTTCTAACTAAGTATAACTTTCAACCAATGAGATTCAGCGAGAGGAGGAGCTATGTCCAGGCTCATCGGTGTGGCTTTGACGAAGCAAATTCATTTTTCAGTGGAGTCAGTCGGAGTGAAGACAACCTGTGAACATGTCAAACACGGCACAAGACAGCTGTGGAGGTAACGAATAAACATGTGTTTTTAATCAAATTTATACAAGAAATGCCGCGTAAAGCATTTGTAAACGTTAGAAAGTGCAATGACTTTTACTGTACGATGTAACTGAGTATCATGAGTGAAGCTGTGTTTACTATCGTTACTATGCTCTGACATAAGAGCTATCACACCTATACTGCTACTTTCCCTCAGGTGTGCCACAAAAATGCAAATATAAAGCAAGTTTTAATGTTATTAAACTTCCTCAGTGTTCCTCAGGACTTAAGTTTTCTTTGTCTCACCTTCGCAGGAAATGTTGCTAAATGCAACAAAACAACAACAGACAGGGCGGGTGAGTACTTCACACTGTATTACTTCAAATTTCTTTTGATTTTAAAAAAAACCCATATACACTGAAGCAAAAGTGAAACAAACAGGTAAAGAAATCAGGTTACTGTTATCGCAGCACAAGTACAGTCAATAAGTAAGGGTGAGATTAATCATTAACTCAAAGTGTCTTTGTTGTCACTGTATCATGTGAGTAGGATATGTTTTCCATAATTCCTGCCATCCTTTGTTTTTTAGGAACTGATGAGCATGGGACTATAATGGTTTATTTTGGGTGGAGTGAAAACTCTGAGGTATTAATTATGAAAGATAGAACAGCCAGGGTGGCTGAATAGTTTTCCTTACACATTCACACATTCATTGTAGGTTAATTAAATATACCTGACTAAACAAAGGCATTTTCTGCCGTACCTCTTTTTTTTTTAATTAATTTTTTTTTTTTTTTTTATACAAAGGTCTTAGTTCAATTGCATAGGGCTGTGTTTTATTGTGTTAAACTAACAGGGGTTTTGTCCACCTTATTTTTTGTATAAATGAGAGTACCCTAAATATAAGTAATTACTGTTTCACAGTCTCAGAATATACAATAACATAAAGAGACAACCCCCAACAACAGGATGTTTGTTCCTTCTGTTGTTGGTGGGTTTGTGGCTGGAGAGGTGTGTTGAAAGTCCTACTCTCAATCAGATTTTTTAAATAGCTTTGGTATTTTTGGTACTGCTAAATGTGTGATGGATATTGTATCAGTTTAAACACATGGTATTAAACAGATGGCATTAGAAAAACCAAAATGACGTTGATGTTAAGTTGAATCTAATCTTCTAATCTTAAATTTTTTTTTTTTTTTTTTTTAAGAAACAAAACATTATCTGTTTTATTGAATGACTGCAACAGTTTTCAGCTTGCTGTAAATAAAAAAAAAAACTGCCAACTGAGTGTAGATAAGCAAAAACATGCCTATAAACCAATTATTATTATTATTATTTTTTAATCAGATTATGACTTCCAAGTAAACGGTCCTAGCCACTACCTTTCACACAGTCTAAGCTACATATCAGCAGGGTGGGTGTGGAGGTGTCACTTTTGGCCTCTGTTCTTTTAGCAGCCTTTGCCGTCTTTCTCCACCTGTCAACCAGCTATTGAAGGCTGTGAGGACTCTAAAGCTGATGGAACAATAGCTGCTTGACCCCAAACCAGCTACAGTGGAGCAATTCATGCACCTGTAGCTGTGCTGCTCAACAAAGAAGCCTAAAAAGCTCAATCCTCCTCTGTATTTTTCAGCAACTTTTTCAACACATAATCTGAGTATTCTGTCCGGTTAGACATGCAGCTCTTAGCCAATTAATCCATTATTAAGCTACGGATGATGAATTAGCAAATGATTTGATAATCAATTACTTTTTTTACTCATTAATCAAGCAAAGAAAATCTGATATTTCAATGTTGTCAAATGTGAGGGTTTGACACTTTTCTTGGTCTTACATGGTTGAGATTACTTAAATGTTATATTTTGGGGTATGTAAATGCTGGTTAAAAATTTTTTAAAAAGTATTTGTTGAAGTCACTCTAGGCTCTTGGATATGAATCACATCACAGATTAATCATTAACAACCATAATCATTAGTTGCAGTTCTAGAGATATTCAAAAGAGCTGTCTCAGTGCAATATGGTTAGATGACATATTTCATATCATTTGAGAAGTTATTCATGAATGTTTGTTTTTTTTATAGCATGCACAGAGAACCTGACAGAGACGGACGCCTTCATCAGAAGGTAAACTCTTAATTCTTGTTTGTGTGGATTATAAATTGGGAATTCACACTGATAGTCACCTGATACATCTCTCTTTCTGTGCCGTTTTCATTATGACAGCTCCTTAGCTTTGGACCCTGCAGAGGAGTATAAGATGGACAACAAACAACGAGGCCTTGCTCTCATATTTAACCAGGAGCGCTTCTTCTGGCGCCTGGGACTAAACGAGAGGCACGGGACCAATGCCGACCGCTACAACCTGGAGAAAAGGTATTACTTCCCAGCTGGCTGCTGGAGAGAGACAACATTATATTCTGCAACTGTTTGCTTTGGAACTTGTCTGTACTTGTTCTTGACGGTGAGACTTTTCTTCACTCTCTTTTAGACTACGGGAGCTAAACTTTGAGGTTAAAGCTTATGAAAACTACAAACAGGTGGAAGTCTTGGATAAAATCAGTGAAGGTAAACACAAATGATCATTTCTGACACTCAAATGATGTGTATATATTCAGGAAACAGAACTAAAACTTATTACTGTAGATTAAATTCCTTGTTGTTCTGTATTCATTGATGTGCAGGCCTTGTCTTGTCTAACAAATACCTGATTTACCAACAGCTGCAGAGGCCAACCATTCAGACGCAGACTGCTTTTTGCTCGTCTTCCTGAGTCACGGCGAAAACGATCATGTTTATACATACGATGGCAAGATCAGCATTCAGGATATCACATCCCTCTTCAAGGGAGACAAGTGCAAGAGCCTCGTAGGGAAGCCAAAGATCTTTATATTACAGGTACTTGCAAAAAAAGGCCAGCAAATTCAATAAACATGGCATCATGCAGCATTTGTCATGCTTTGCTTTAAAATCTGTCACCAGGCGTGTCGTGGAGATAAGCACGATGACCCAGTGACCGCCTGTGATGCAGTGGACAGCGAGCTGAAGACGAATGAGGTGGTGGTGGACGCCAGCGCCGTGCACACCCTCCCTGCTGGAGCGGATTTCATCATGTGCTACTCTGTGGCTGAAGGTGAGCCGGCAGGGATGCTTAAAACTCTCAGATGAGTAGATCACATTTAATCTGATACTTTCTACTTTGAAATGAGAGTGAAGACACGCAGCAGCCCTGGGAGCTCAACACATTGTACATAAAGAAAACACATGCAAATAGTAAATTCAAAGAAGATGTGTGCACACTGCCAAACTTGCAAAACATAGTAATGCAATGCCTTCACCAGGCATTTTCATTTTTGTGCCTGAGGATGATTTGCACCCAAGTACGTAGTTGCAACAAATGTACAAGTTATAAGTTAGACAGTGTAACGAAGTATTCTTCGCATTTTTGATCTACTCATTCCTCTCCTCTGCACCTTTTTGTGGAATACAGTACAAGTCAAAAGTTTGGACACACTTTCTCATTCAATGGTTTTTCTTTATATTTATTATCCTCAACCTTGTAGATGAATACTGAAGACATCAAAATTCTGAAAGAACACACATGGAACTGTGTAGTAAAAAGTGTTAAACAAACCAGAGTGTTTTATACTGAAATTCTTCAAAGCAGCCACCTTTTGTTTCGATGACAGTTTTGCACTCTTCAATTAACAGGTGCACCTCGTCAAGAGATAATTAGTGGACTTTCTTGACTCCTTAATGTGATTAAGAGCATCAAAGCTAGAGGTGGCTACTTTGAAGAATCTGAAATATGAAACATGGTTTGTGTAACACTTTTATGCTTACTACATAATTCTATATGTGTATATTATATTAATGTACAGTGTAGAAGTTGTAGTAAAACACAGACAAACCATTTAAAGAGAGGTGTGTTGGTTAGTTATAGTAAGATGTATTGTTTCCAATAAACAGTCAATATTAAATTCTATTCAATGTTAATCATACATGTTAATCAGATTAAGAAAAAACAAAACATAAATAAAAAACAAAAAACATGACAGTGAGTTTCATAAAAGCTACATTCAAAGTTCATGTTTCAATAGAAGCATATGTAAATGACTGTTCTAAGAGTTAAAAACTATACCAGTGATTAGAGTGTAATGGTAAACTTTATATTACACAAAACCATTACTATTTAACTGTTGCCATTAAAATCAGTATAAAATTTAGTCAAAACAATTATAAGCAAAGTAGCCAAATAAAAAAGCAAACAGATACCTGTGATGTAAAAAAAAGAGGTGTGATAAGGGACAAGTGATGTAGCAGGATGTCTCTTTATCTAAAATGCCTTTTTGCCATTCAGTCAATAACTTTTCTGTCCCTCTGTTGTTTCTTAAGGGTACTATTCCCATCGGGAGACCATCAACGGCTCCTGGTACATTCAGGATCTGTGTGAGCTGCTTCGAAAGTACGGGGACTCCCTTGAATTCACAGAGCTGCTGACACTGGTCAACAGGAAAGTGTCAATGAGGAGTGTTGGGAATAGTAGTGACCGGAATGCCATTGGGAAGAAGCAAGTACCATGCTTTGCTTCGATGCTCACCAAGAAACTCTACTTCAGACCAAAACAGTAAAAGATTTCCACCTCAGTTAAAAAATGAGCTGGTTTTATATTAATACCTGGGAAACTGGGCGATTTTAAAGCATTTTTCTGTTTTTCTTGAGGCCTCTATTGTGTTTTTTATTTTTTTGCTCATGAACACTAAATTCAGAAATTCATTGAACAATAATTGGCAGCTGTAATATTACCAGTGATGATAAAATAATAGGAACATCTTGTATCACATGCCTACACTCCTGAATCCTCATGTAATTTGAAACTGTGGTTTAAGTTTCCTCTGTAGAAACTAAATTTCTTGGCCAATTATGACCATGAACTTTCAAGGCTTTTGCATTTAAACGACAGAGAAACCGGACAGGGGAAGTATCTGTAGAAACAGAGGAGTAATCCTGTACAGTGTCTGGTTCACTGGTTTATCTGATCCTGGTCTGGGTAAATGTAAACATACAGCACACATTAAAATGCAATCTCATACAACAGCCCTGCATTTTTCAAGAATGGCACAAGGTAATAATACTCAGCAGGTTTTCAGAGCGCTACATCACAGTGAAGTTCATCATTCAGCTGCCTCTGGTTCTGACAACTCTCTGATGGATTCCTGCAGAAAATGCCAGGGTTTCACCTGGGGCACCCGTGGGCCAAAAACAAACAAAACCACTTCTTTTACATAAAGAAAGGTTTACATTACATGTTTAACTTGTATGACTACTTTTTAGTTTTATTTCTAACAAAAATATATCAGGGTAATGTTTTTGGCCATTTATGGTGCATCATGTTTTAAGATGTTCCTGTTATTTTGTCCAAACCCTGTAGATCAGAACACTATTTTGCACTTTCAAATGTTTTTAAAAACTTGAAAACTGCAGGAATACTCTGGTCCACAATCTGTTCTTTTTTTTTCTTTTGGTCTTTTGTCACATTTTGTTTTTCATCCCGTTTAAACTACTGTGGCACAACACTGATGTCATTTTATCCTGCAGCTGATTTGTCTTTCTTAGAAGAGAAGACAGTGTAAGTTGACATTTCCGTTGGCCTTGTACAAGGAAGCTTTCATCAGACTAAACACGTCTGTGAGAAAGCTGGAAATGTTGGATGAGTTGTTTTTTTGACAGTTAAGTCAGCTGCAGGAATGTCTACAAGCCAGAAAAATACTTTTCAACTTACTGTATCTTGCGGCTCAGGCTCAGCATGACAAGCAGGTCACTAATGATTTTGTTCACATCAGGGTTTCATATTTCACTATCTTTCTGTACACACCAGCTGTCGTAACATCCTGGTATCACATAAACATGCTGTATGTCTTCGAGCTCGCTCCATCAAAAAGGGAATTCATGTTTGTGCTGTTCTTTGTGTTGTAGCAGTTTACAGTACGACATTTAATTATGCGGATTTGCACCCAACATGGCAACAAACACCTGTTTGGAAAGCACCTCAGGGAGGAGGCTGTACTGTACTGTGGACCTAAAACACACTCGCTGTGTCACATGATCTATGACTCAGGAAAAACAAAGCTACCAGTATGCATCTGTCCTGTATTTTTGTGGTCTTACTGTTGTGACTGTGTAATAAAATCTGTGGGACAACTTTTAGTGCCTGTTTTTCTCCCCGTAGAGTGAAATTGTTTATTAAACTGCCATTCTTTATGTGGCAAAAAATCTTTTTTTTCTTCTTCTTTAATATGCCTGTGCCCTGAAATCACATTCGTCATTCGCCATAGAGTGCCCATTTCAGGCGTCAACCTTCTTATCAGTAAGTATACTAAGGAACAGATTTTATAGATATTTCACAATATATTCAGCTATTTGTACTTATAAACTGTAAAATTAATCCAAACAGTGAACACAATAACTGAAGTAAGGTTGAGTAAGATGAGTTATTTGGATAAACAGATTTTTCTCAGTGGTATATATATATATGACAACATACTTAATTTTTTTTTTTCATTGTAAAATTCTGTGTTTTCTTGTCCCCTATGGCCTTTTTTCTATTGAGACTTGTGTTAAGGTCTCAATGTGCCCTTATTTTAAGAGATTTTTTCTATCTTAATCTTAATAAAAATCAAAACGTTTAAAATAACTTGTTTTTCGCATGAACAATCAAATGCTTGTTGTAGACCTCAGCTGTACATGCATACATTTTGAATGTTAAAAATATCAAGTTTTCAAAGAGCCTAGTGTTCGTATTTCTCTTCCAGCAGTGAGTAAAACCACAGCACGTTTCCACAATAAGACGCGGACAGGAGATTCTCTCGATGGAAATAATTTTTATTTCAACAGTGCTCATGGTTTGCTTTTCTCAAAGACATAATTGGCATCATTATCAAGATTGTAAACAAAACACAGAATGATATGGATTCCTGGTAAAAAGGTGCCATTATCAAAATAACGTAGAATTATTATTTATTTTTTGCTCTGGAGTGTTTGGAGTGAGAATGACCATTAATCATGGCTTGGCTTCATTCATGGCTTTGGCTGAATTGGTTCCAGGGGCAGCTGAAACTGAGTGGGATACCTCAGACGTCTCAGGTCCTCCTCCACCTGATGGACACAGAACACCAAAACAAACCAATAATACCATCGATGAATTCAGCAATGTTTTCTTAAACTATTTCCATTGCACTAGAACTCGTTTTTAGCCATGCAGGCATGACATTCACATTCATGGTTTAGAGTGAAATGCCTTGACAGTTTCCTGAAGTATTCATTTTGTGCCACCATGAGGTCAAAATTTTAATTTCCCAAAACTTAGGTTCACGACCAAATGCCTGCAAAACTGGTTCCCATCAGCCTCAGTTATTTTTAGTGCTAATTAGTAAAGGTTAGCATGCTAATCCTCTAAAGTATAATGACTAACATGTTTCCATTAGACCTGTTGAACATTAGCATATTAGCATGGTCAGTGCATGTAGCTTTGAGTATCTAGCAAATGTGACATAAAAAGCACAAACCTCAGCCAGTTCATCCTTAAGTGCGTTGTATTTCTGCACGTTGAATTTGTTCTTGCTGGCCCCCTTATAAAAGTAATGCAGGAACTGTCTGTCTTTTGCCTCTGGGTACACATAATCCTGAGGGGAAAAGTAAAGTAAGACAATGCAAGAACAAATAAGGTTCCTGCACACATATGCATGATTTTGTACAACAAAGTTTAACATGAAGGGACTGTTGTTAAATATGAAATCACAGGTTGGTTTAGCATAAGAACTGAAAACAGGAAAACAAGTTAGCCAACAAAATTCATAATTAAACACATAATAACAGGCTATTTAGTCATATGATGTGCAAACCAGCATTATGGTGTTGTGTTGTTGCATGCTGAACTATTTTGGTGCCTGGTGCAGTGACTTCCTGAGGTCTCAAGGTTGTCAGGCGAGCAGCAGAGACGTGAAGTCACTGAATAATTAACATGATTATAATCTGAGCAACATATTATAGTTGAAAATCCTTTGGCTCCCATCAATTTATATTTATTTAGCATGATGCTCAAAATGCCACATTGTTGGTAAAATAATACATCCGCATTATGTGGTCTACAGACTATTTCTCTATCTTTAGCCCCAACACTTGCCTGTTTGGTAAGCACATAATAGGTGAAGGCTCCGATGCTGGTGGCGTAGGTGATGAAGTAAGTGACTGGCTCCATGACGTCCCATGAATACACCCACCAGGTGAGCCAGGCCAGAGCGCCACCCTGCACAGACAGCAGGGCCATGCCGGACCAGACCACCCTGGAGCTCTGGAAATCCGCTGCACGGGACAACTGCGCCTTCATCTGTCAGAGAGCAACACAAGAGGAGCCGGGTTAGAAGTAGGCGAATATAACAGGATGTTTGGCCTCATGGCGTTCATGTGTTAAGAGTTATTTAGCACCTTCTCCAAAGGTGACAGCTCCTGTTTGAGGTTGTCCAGTCTCTCCAGCAGCTCCCTCTCTTTCAGCAGGTGGTGTTCAGGCAGGTGGAGCGCCGTGTGCAGCAGATGCACGACGTGCTTAACGTCCTCCAGCTCCATGGCGTGTTCGCTGGATGTACACACTGCGACAGGGGACACGACAAGGTGGTTGAGGAGGAGAAAGTGAGATGAGTTTTGTTCGGAGAGAAAAGATAATAACTGATATTTCCCAGCAACATGATGAACCATTAATGTGTGTGTGTACCCTTTTCAGGAGAGCAGACATTATACACTGCATCGTTGATGACGAGCTGGAAGTCCTTGTCCAGCAGGGTGTCTATCAGCGTGGTGTTGGCTATACGCCCTCCATCTGTTGGAAGACAAACATCCAGCTCAGCACTTTTTTTGCATTCATATAACTTTATAGTTTTAACAGCCAAGACAGAAAAGTTGTCCAGGGATACTCAGTAAAATCACAAAACAGTGATTTAAGGGGCATGAACGCCATTAAATTAAAAACAGTGAGTCAGAACAGAGTTTCTTGTCCCTACAAAATGGCACACATGAAGCAAGAAAGAAGACTCCTGTGTTGTGTAACACAAGATCTGTCCCCCTTAGTTCCATTGTGTCCTATTTCCTGACATGGAACCTGTCAGGTTGCCTCAGGTGGTGATTTTAGACAAATGCGTCTGCGTGGCTTGCATTTAGATGGTGTAGATGGACAGAGAGATTACCACAGAAAAAAAAGCATGTTTCCAAGCGGGAGAATGTGAGTCACTTCCCATACTGAAGAAAAATCACTCAGTGGTTGAACTGCTCATGACTCATGCCCAATCTGAAGGCAAACTCCAATTTACCACTGCACTCCTATAACTATGTAATAAAAACAATATGGTAAAAAAAAAAAGGAAAATCAATGCAGCACAACCAAATAATTATGTTGCGCTACAGTAACTGTGATGCATTTGAACTCGCTGTTACAAAATATTGTTTGAGACACTACTTGCACTGACATGGAAGAGGTTACATTTGTTTTTCTCATGTTTTTTTTTTGAGAAGTAAATTGAGCACACAGAAACTGGTTTATGTTCACTATTGAAAGATGATCACAGGCTCAGTATGAAAAACATTTGTACGTATCTATTCCGTCTAACAATGCCAGTCTCACCTTTGTTTGTTGTTAGTATGTAGCTGATTTTGTTCTGGTTTTTACCTACTGTTTACCTATATTACACACTAGCCAAGAAGCATTAGGGCATTCAGGTAGATTTGCAATTCTGGATTTGATATATTATATAATGGGATCTACTCAATATTTATTCCCAAATACTAAATAATATAATACTATGGGTACTGAATGCACCTATCCCCCATTTCATTTTTTGCATTCTTCCTTTTCCAAATCATTTGCCTCTCTCCCTGAATGCAGCTCGATCCCTGTTTGGGAGATTTGAGTGTTGTATGCTGGCAGTTAGTGTTGCAGCCTCGAGCTGCGCCTCAAGCAGAGATGCAGAGTGGACTGCAGAGGTCTCACTTCTATTCAACTCCACACCCCCAGAGATATTTCATTTTTAAACTTTGAGTCTTGAGACCCAACCGGTGCTTACATAAGTCTGGGGTAATATTTTACTTCTAACAGGTCCTCATGGAGCTGTTAAGGGCTCCATACAGCATAGATGAGACCATTCATTGGCAATGCAGGCTACATCTCCAACAACTGTTTAACAAACAAACTACTAAAACAAATTAGTGCTCTCTTGACTATCCAGAGATTAACTTTTAAAAACCTTTAGGATGTGTGATTAAGCAGTCTAACAACAGTGTCGAAGATGAGGTAATTGTGTGTGAAATTGAAAGCTGAAAAGCAGCACAGAGAGCCTGAAAAACCAGCCTGGAAAGAAAAGACTTATATCTGCCTGACTGAAACCTCAAGAATGTGACTGGTCTGGTTGGTACACAGCTGACTCATGTTTTGACCCACCCTTGGAGAAAATGGATGCAGTGGCTCCTGGGTCCTCTCTCTGCATATCTGTGATCAGGTCTCCGACGGTCATCAGCATGGGTCTGAGGAAGAACAGACACTTCTCATTCCTGGAGGGAAGGGGGACCTCCAGAACCAAACGGCCATATTTATACTTTAAGGACACGTCTGCAACACAAAGAGAAAGACATCTGATTATAGAGGGCTGAAGTTAAATTTAAAGGAGTGACTGTAAAGTCAGAAGCAAGGGGCAGCTGTGTGTCATACAGCAGTGTATATCATGTGGGTGTAGTAACTGTATATTACCACTGGAGGTGTGATAGCTGCTGCAGAAAAGAGCTTGACAGTTTCCAAGGAGAGGTGCCCTCGGATGAACCTGAAAAAAAGAAAAGAAAGTTTAAAAGAATATAAGAAAGAAAAAGAAAAAGAGCATTAAAGCTAATTGAGTGTGTCATTGGCGCATTGACATTGCAGAGTAAACACATCCAAAGCATCCTGAAAATACGGATGTGAATAAACGGCTGCCAACAAACCACATTAATTGAGTTTTCCAGGTTTTGGCTTTGCTCTAAGAGGGCTTTTACGCCAATATGAATTCCTGCAATAACAACAATGGGTGGCTTTTAATAGACTTTACATTTAACATGGTGTGTAATCTGACCAGTTGATGGTACAGATTCTGCTGATCAAACCCGCTCATTTTTGCTGATGCACAACTTTTTGGGATTCAGTTTGTAATGCTTAATTAAATGCCAGTGTCTCTCAATAAAAAGTAACAAGTAATCTCCCATGCACTTGATAGCAAAGAGGGCATCCACAGGCTGCTGCTCATTATTCCAGTCAGCAGGAGGACTTCTTTGTGCAGTACTTGACAGTCTTGGGGTGTAGTCTGTTTTCTACTCAATATTTAAAGCCGCTAGAATGTGCAAAGCAGCATCTTTAGCCTAAAGTCACAAAGGGAGTTGACTGAAGAGAGTCAGTTTAATGCCTCCATAACAGAATTAAATAAACACAAATGCACCAAATATGGTTATAACAGCAGCTCGGGCTGGGGGTTATGACAACATCACAAAGCCATTAAAATCAGGATACCAGATAACTCAGCCAAGCTCATTTTGATCTGATGTGCCAGATAAGTCTTGTCAGTTTTCCATTTATTGTGATTTCCAACCACTTTGTTCCCCGCTGGGCCAATCGCAAGTTAGGATGACTGATGTCCAGCGAAATTCATTACCACAGATCAAATCTATATGCAGTGATCACATAGAATTCAGCTTTCTCTTGATGCATTGCCTATTTCTCACTTTATATGATTTCAGAAGCACATAGCGCCATGTTTGTCCCTCTTGAACAGAGACCAAGCACTGTCCCAACTTGCATGAGTCAATCAGCACCACATGACATGCTTCAGTGCCCTGAGTGGTTGTACGTCTATTGAGAGGCATATTTGTCTTTATCCATTGCTAACGCCCATTTGAAATGCAAAATGAACTCAGAAGTCTCAGAGTAATACCAATGCATGAACCGCCACCAGACTCCTTTGGCAAAAACAGTCATTTTACCTCCCAGAAGACAACAGTTGGTTTACTGCTGACTTTGTCAATTAAGCTTTGTGTTTTCAGTGATGTTTTAATGTGTTAGTTTGGACTCACAGAAGTGAAACAAACAGATTGAGGCAGCTCCAACACAGCAACATAGATGTTCAAGAAGGTCAAATTACTGTTTTTGTCATTGGAGACTGGTGGAGAACAGCTTCAATTCCTTGAAAAAGGCTATTTGACAGTAAGTTTAAGCCGTGAAAATGTTCTAAATATAGAGCACACTTAAACTGATATTGATTTTTTTTTTTTTTTTTTTTACTCCTGCCCCTGTCCACAGCAGTACATTGCTTAGCGTCCGCGCCAGTGCTCCTGCCTGCCAAATTGAGGACATGCTGACCACCATGTTCTATATGCAATACACTGACTATGAGTAAGTACCTCATAAAACTCCACTTCAATAAATCTGAACTATCCCTTTAAGAATAGTGGTGACTCATGATCGTATGTCCTCCAGTTTTCCACTAAAAGCTCTGAACACTAGCTTCCCGGAGCAGTAACACCAGGGGCTTTTAGACCTCAGAATTAGATTCCTCCACACCATTTCTTATTAAACTGAGAGTGTGAGGTGTCCAGCTGAGATCTAGGGATGTGGCAGCTACTCTGTCCAGCCCTTTGTCCTCCAGCTGGGCGTTTGTTCAATCAATATCACATTAAAGAGGAACGAGGGAGCCGTCCATTTTCACGGGTAGAGAAAGCAGACAGACCTTGAGGCGCAGTGATGGAGTGGGAGCCAGATGTGCACATGTCCTCACACTCCACTGGTTAGGAGGGCTTTGACAGGAGAAGCAACATTCACATGCAGCAAAGGCTAACTGGCTTCTTGACCAGAGGCTTTTGTACGTGGTCACATGAAGCACAAAGACAACAACACGTAATGGGCAAAGCAGAAAGAAGCGTTATAAGAGCAGCTTAAAGAGCTTTTTGTTATCTGGGGATAAAAAAAATCCCAATTGTTTTATAGCTTAATGAAGTTGTGCACGTCACCGTGAAGGACAGCGTGATTTTATAAATAGTGGATATACCAAAAACAAAATGATCCCAGTGAGATGTAATTCAAGATGTTCAGCCTGTGTGAGATCTCCAGATGTTACAGCTGCCACAGAGCTTTACCATAATCGCTTCAGCACATCAGCTCCCCACAGGCGATGGGCAATGCATTTTTAGGGGATATACATATATTTTTTGTAATTCCATTGAAACAAACATGGCGGCACCCTAAATCATAACAGATGACTTTAAGGAAGCAGAGAGTTTATAGCTTTACTGTTTTTAAATATTTATATGGATACTTACAGTGTGGTATAGATGGATAAAGTGCATATGTAATTTTATATTTTAGGTAATAATACAGTTTGTAGCTAATTTGTTGATTAAGTTGGTGACAGGTGCTTTATCACAGTTATGAAAAAATC
>JAOWBC010001255.1:9929648-9945169 GCA_028566105.1 Hypoplectrus providencianus | reverse complement strand
CTCTGTGACCTTGCTGCTGTTTAATTCTGTCAGAAGTCACTCAGTAGGCCTGATTAAATGCTGAACATAGACCAAATCAAATGATCGTATAGTGGAATGAAATACATCTACCTCATTAATACCCATTAAAATCAGACGCCAAATTTAAATAATTCTAACACAATGAAGAGCACAGGAACCAGATTGGAAGAACCATGAAATGTGTACATTTGCAGTCCAAATGCAACATTTTTGCAGAGTTGTTTGAGTAGGCATTCAAGTAAAATTTCCTTGTCAGTTGGGTGCTATTTTCTACTTTTCTATTTCTACTCTATGATTATTCTTGCATCTCATGAAAGCTGCATAGATCCTGTAACTTACCACGTCAACAGAAGTGAAAAAATAATTTGATTACCTGCCCCATGATGTGGATCTGCTCTGAAATTGTTGGGTTTTTCCTTGTCTTATGCCAAATCCTTCTACCATTTCAAGAAAATTAGTGCCAGTAGGTTATCTCTAATCCTGCTGACAGACAGACGGTTTTAAAGTGAACCTTTGCCAAACTTTAGCTGAAGCCAAACAACTTTCATCTGCGTCCACTACACTGACACAAAGCCAGTGAAAATCCCTTGAATTTCCCTTTTAATCAGTTCTATTGATGACTTGAGTTTCTACCCAGATGAAATCATCCCTGATTCATAGGTATAGACATTTTAGTCCTCTACCTCCAAACTGATCAATGAACCCTCAGCTGTGTGGTCAATAGAAGCCATGACTTATTTGCTTGTGGATCTTATTTCACAGAATGACCAGGGTGGATAAAATGTCAGAAAATCCCTTATGATGCACAATTGATTCTGGTGGCTGCAGGGTGCTCATCAATAATGAAGCATTTTACAGATAGGCAGTGCAGTTGGTAAGCAAAGTCTGGTGAATAAGATCTGTGAAACAGCTCAACAGACAACGTGCTATCTGATTGTCTTTTCACCTACTGACCTATAAGCATACATAAAACTTAACAACACACTCTTATGAGGTGCCTCACTTTTTAGATATCACTGTGTCTGACTTTGTAGAACATTTGTAATTTAAATGTAATAGTAAAATTAAACTTGACCCATGTCTCAAACCATGTCATGTTGGGTTTTTGACTTTGATTAAATTTGGCTTGGAAAGACATTGAACCAGCTGGGAACCCTGAATATGAGATGTTACTGTTCTCCCTAACCCAGTAGAATAAAAAATATGTCTACTGAAAAAGATACAAAGGTGACAACGTAGCATTCATAAAAGCTGTTGTTAATTTGTCGGACTTCATTTATTTATGCTGTCATTACAGTGCGCTGAAGCCTGTACAATTGGTAAATGTCATCAATATTCCCAGAGAGGAGATGGATGACAGGAAGGCTATGCAATCAATATGCCTTTGGCCCGGAGGAGTCTGTTTTTCCTTTCCTTTGTACAGTTTTTTTCTCAGTCTCTTATACAAAACATGTTGCCTCACCATTATATGCAATAAAGTTGACCAAACAGCGGCATATTATTAGAACCATTGAGCATCATCATGTGCAAGTCTTCTCTTGACTGAGACGCTCTAACTGGGCAGAAGACATTCTCAGCGATTTCGTGACTGTTCCTTTTTTCCTTTTTCTCTGGTCAGCTGTTATCCATCACCCGCTGCTAGATTTATCCTTTCATATTGGCCACAAGCTGACTAAGACCACATTCAGCTCTCCAGCTTAATGAAGTCATGGGAAATGTACCAAATGTCTCCTTCTAATGAGTTGGCTTGTGTGCTTGAGGCCACTGAGTGAAGCTGCACTTTTAATATGCTTTCATGGAGTTTGGTCTCTGAGTTAATTATCAAATAGCATTGCGATGCGTGAAGCAATCCTAGGCTTGGGATGACAAATTTCTTGAAACTGAAATATATCATGTGGTTTTAATCTGGACATTAATGTGTTTTCATTTTTGTTATATTGATTAAGACTGGAAAACACTTAAATACTTTCTTTCATGCTTCGTGAAGTAAATTAGGGCTCTCTGATCAGTCAAACTATTGCACCACCTCTTGTTCGCAATGATGCTTTGTTTCTGTCTTGGCTTTTATTAATCTAGCACCCCAGTTGTTCCTGACTAGAATATGAGAATATGTTGAATGTAATTGTCTAAAATGTTCTCTCTGTAGCTTGTGGTAGAGTAGTGTTATTATATATATAATATTTGTTTGGTAGATTTAAGTTGGCACTAATTTTACAACATTGTTGTAATTGATTTATTTTTATTTTTTATTATTCTTATTCTTATTCTTCTTATTATTATATATCTTTTTTTTTTTTTTAATTGAACATTAACATTTGTCGTGTACAAGCAGCTTTTTTGTAAACCAAACTACAGGTAGAACTGGTAGCACCTTTGATGAGTTTTTTTTTTTTTAAGTATTTTATTTGCTCATGTGGTTTATGTTGCAGGTTGAATGCTTCTTGGGGAACCTGTTCAGCTGCCTGGATTGACAGACAAACAACAGACTCACACAACCAGCTTGAAAGGTGAATTTGAACTTTTTATTTTTTGACGTGTATTGTTCAGCAGGGAAAGGCTGCCCTCTTGTGCACTTGGAGTAGTATTACAAAACCATAATTCACAACAAATACCATTACAGAAATGAAGACTGGGCGGCTACTCAGGCATTAACTCATAAAAATAAATTGCATGACAGATGCATGACTTTATTCCAAAAATTCTCCACATAATCTTGTTGATGTTTTGCCCTTTTGAAGAGAATCATTGCAGTACTCAATAAGGCTTCTACATTGTGGATATTTAGCACCATCTTGTGGTATTAAACAGTCAGATGTTCAACACATGAAATTCAAGCTGGAAAATTCAGTAACAATGTTTGAAAAACCTAGTAAGCTCAGTGAGCATCTGTGTCAAACAGCTCAGTTTCACTGAAACACATGAACTGTTCAGTGTCAAATGCACTCTATCATCGGGGAATGAGCAGCAATGTTGTAATATATATAAAAAACTGACACTCACAAAAGTTTCCTGCAGTTCTTTTTGCATTTCACATCTGAGGCTGAGGCACACAGTGCTGGAGAAAAGTTAATGCTAAATTTTTAATATCTGCACACTGAGTATCAAAGGCTTGTGGAAAAATATAGATGAGCCATCATAAGTCAAATCTATTTGAGTTAATTAGACAGAAAGACACAGTGAGAGAAATCCTAAAAACTGTAGTATAATCTTTATATGTACCGATACTTTTCCTTCAGAATGTGCTGTAACTACATCAATCAGTGGGTCGTGTGTTCAGTGTTACCTGATCATATGTCTTATATATATATATATATATATATATAACATATAATTTAACTTCTTCCATGGTATTAAGTTACAGTTAAAGTGAAAAGGTTGAAGTATTCATACCTGGACAGGTGTCCAATCAAAAATCAATGAACACAACAAAACACAGCACCAAGTGGTCAGTCATTTTATGCCTTAAGTTTTGGCTAATGGTTTGGGAACCATGACATGTACCGCAGCAATATCAGAAGTGACAGTATTTGTGCACTGTGTTCCTTGGTAGATGCCTTTTCACTGATATAGAGCACGTCCATTAGCACCTATGAATTTTTTGATGTATCGATTCTTTGCTTCCTTTGTCATACATTGAAATATTATTCACCAAACAAGGTGGATACAATATTTAGATGACGCTGAACAAAATATATAGGTCTGTTTTTGGATATCTCTTACTCTTTGTCTCTTATTGGTTGCAAAATGTGAAGGCGTGGCCTGATTCCATTGTTGGGCAATAGTTATGTGCTTCATCTACTGTGGAAGTCAGAAGTTTGGGCTGGAAATGGCATTGTAACCTATGGTTAACAGTACATCAAGTCAGAAAACCAAGATGAGTTGGCTCTGGTCAGGTTAGCCACAGTTGGCCATGCCAACTGATCAACACATAACATGGCATTTACAGCAAACAATCACGATGCCAATAGGTCCATAGATAGACAGTACTGTATAATTTAATAAGACACCAGAAGACAGAAGTGCCAACATGCTATACTCTTTATTACAGCTTTCATCTGCGTGTGGCACTGCCATGTTATTTGGGGTTTGCGAGGTTCTTTCAAGTTTCTGAGTCAAAGACCAAACTTCTGACTGAGAACTCAAAAATGTATAGTAAAATTAAAACATGATGCTTCTATGATTCTGATGCTTTGATAAAGTTAAAGGGAGTCAACAAGTTCTCCAGGGACATAAAGCACCATTATTGCTTCTGTAGGTATCTGTAATGTATAGTATCAACACCCCTTGGAACCTTTCATGTCTTATTGTCTTGCAACTTACTCTCAAAAAACATTTTTTTAATGATCAAGTGAAAGCCCTCAACTATTTACAGGTGATTACAGGTTAACTAATTATGTGACTTCAAGACGTGACTTCAAACTGTAAAGAATCAGGGTTGTAACAGGAAGGTAACAGGCTCTAATCCCAGGATTGACAGTTAAAGGGGTGAGCTGTCCTTGAACAACACACTAAACTTCCCCGTCTCAATCATAAATGGAATAAATACTTTAATGTATTCTATATTTAAAATTCATTTAGATATTTGTTTTTACTGTGATATTAAAATGGTTGTTTAATAGTGTCAAAAAAGCCATTCAATTCCCCAGTGTTCCTGTTCCTTAGTCTTCCATCCATAAAACCCGTTGAACTATAAACCCTAGCTGCTTAAGGCAGGTACCTGCTATCAGAAAGTTTTTGTGTGTGGCCATGTTAGAATTTCTGTTTAATATCCAGGATAGTTGGGGAATGTGTATTGTGTGTGAGTGTGCTGGCGGAGCAGAGGCAGGAGAAAGTGGAGGGCTGTCAGAGTCGAAGGGACGGGCTGTTGTTTGAAGTGCTGGGGAGTGCGGAGCTGAGGTAATTGTGTCTGACGGGCGGCGATAATGATGAGGCGCAGATCAGATCAGCTGCAGATCCCCTGCGTCCAACCCCCCGCTGCTTGCCTTCACTTTTCCCTTCTCTCCTAATTGACCGGGCCGCGTCTCCCCCGAGCCCCTTTGTTATTATTTATTAATAATTCATTCCTAAATAATTCACACCCTTGGACCCGCAGTGTTAATTGAGCCGGGTGGGGTGGCAGTGCCGGTGGGTGTTTGAATGGGGGTGAAGGGGGGAGGTAAAAAGTAGGGAGAGATGGGAAGTGAGCCTTCCTTAACTTGTATGGCAACAAAAAAGGGAAAAGGTTTGCTTTGTTGTCCACAGGGATGGAGCTTTGGAGCAACTGGACATTACAGTTGTTGGTGTGGTGTGTTTCTGTTTGTGAGAGCCAGAGAGGTAAATGAATCAATAAGGTTCATTATGATCAGAAGTTATGGCTGAAAAGTACTTTCATTTTAATCCTCACATAGCTCACTGAGGTTCTCACTCCTGTTTTGCACATGGTTGGAACAGAGTTAATTAAACACATTCAATTATGAAATCACATTGCATTTAAAAGAAAATCAGTTTTCCAGGAAAAGACTCATTGAGATTACAGTCTCTTTCCAAAAGCGAAATGGCTAAAAAGGAAGCATTAACATCATCAACAACAAACAGCCTATACATACAGACTGATAAAGCTTTCACACCCTGCAGACGGCTGAGCAAACTTCCTGCTGAAAGTGCATCAAAATGACAACAATTTTTATGATGACTATAGTAGAAGAATTTAGGCAAAATCACATAGCCTAAGAGTACTTTTTTTTTCTTGATCCTTTAAAATCTTATTTAAATAATATGTTTTAATCATTTCACACATTATTCTAGGAGGAAGGGGCAACGTATTAGAAGTTTTTCTGTTCTCATCAACATCTACAGATGATTGTGACAGTGCATGCCGTGTAAATGCATGCATAAGATAGAAGGAAATGCAGTATATGGGCTCTAATAAAATGCCCCCTTTAATATTGAGAAACCGGGAAGACATTTTCCCCTGTTTTCTGACTTTTATGGACCAAACAGTTAATCCAGGAATTTGTTGGCAGTCAAAACCAAAAGAAAATAATTTTGCTCTAATAACAAAATATACTTAAAGTACCAAAAGCATAATGGCCCATTGCTGAATTATATATATATATATCATATTATTGAATTATAATTAATGATCCATCCATGTATTTATGAATGTTGAGATTGGTAAAGGTGGACTGAAATACACTTCATCTGCTAAGTAGCTTGTGAATTTTCTCCCAGGGACCAACAAATGTAATTAATTAATAATAATATGTCCTAATTTAATAAGTATAGTATAAAGTAGCAGAAAATGGAATAAGGAAAATACAAGTTCAGAACTTTTCCATCACTGCTCTACTGATAATTAAATGCATTTGGGTATGAAACACAGCTGTATATTTCTATATGTATATCTGCAATAAAACTGACTGCACAGACACACAATATATATAATCCAGAAACAACTAAACTCAGACAGAATAACAAAAATGGAAAGAAACTAGAAGTAAGAAAGAAAATATAAGAAAAGAAAATATATTTTGGGGGTACCATTGAATAAGTAAAGCATTAAATGTATTACATTGTAAATAGTAGGATTTTGCATCAATATGACTTAACTGAAGCACTCAGAAGGCTGCTGTCTGAAACAAATAACTTTCAAAAAATATTTAACATTGTACATAACAACAACAACAACAACAACAATAATAATAATAATAATAATAAAAATAGAACTGTAAATTCAGAATCACTTAATTGCTGAAAAATTAAATGATGAATTAATAATATATAATTTAAAAATAAATAAATAAATAAATGTAGAAATAATTAAATTTCTGCCGAAGTATTGTTACTAGCTATGCTATGCTATTAAAATAGTTTGCATATTGGCACATATTTGTACAATGATGCTGATGGAAACAGACATCCGTGATAGATCAGTAACGGCAACTAAAACTGGCCAAGCAATAAATAAATATAATAAACTCTCACCCTAACCCTGGATAATGGACCTCTGTATCATTATGTTTGTTTATTTGTTTGTTTTACTCCTAAATTCATAAAAGCCTTAAAACCTAAGTGTCAGTTTGGCTTGTAAAAATGGATTTATTTATAATGGATTTATAGATGATCATGTGGTGGTGCTTGAAGATGACGTTGAATCTGTCAGTGTTATATTCAGCAGCAGAGCTGGCCAGCAGAGGTCAGCATGCGATCACCAGAATATATGCACCGCATACAGTGCAGCTGCTGCATGTGTTTGTGGGACTGCAGTTAATTTGAAATCACATGCTTTGTTTGTGTTAAATTATTCATGCAACCTTTCATTAACACCCTAAACAAATACAAATTGCACAGCATACAGGGAATCATGTCAGTCACACTGTGCCAAGGAATGTTTTCTTAAGAAAACGCCTGCATGCTGATTTACTGTATATTATTATTGAGTATCACACAGCTTCCCCAAAACCCACTGGCCTCCTCGTTCGCTTTCTGCTTACTAACTAGTTTGTGATTAAAATACATAAAATATGAAAAGGTTATATTTGAGACTTTTTGTTGCCTCTGGCTGAATAACTCATCACACTCGATCCGATGTTTAAAATTTTAACACGATTTTAGAATTGAAATTGTTGACTTGTTATATAAAAAGTTACAGAACCATTCTCTCACCCTCTCTCTAACTTCCTCTCAGTCCTCCTTAAAACACTGGCACTGTGTCGAGTCGCTTGGGCAATACTCCTCTTCAGAGCATTGCCTAGTTGCTAAATCTCTTTTAAGCTGAGCAATATATCAAAAAAAAAAAAAAAAAATCAAAGCAACTCTGAACCCAGTCTTTTAAAAGTTGAGATTTTTTTTGTTGGGGGAAATTTCTGGGTTGGGGGGAAAAAACAAGTTTATGAAAAAAAAAAAAAAAAAAAACTCTCCCCAGTTTGTGTTTCTTTGGGGAATGGTTCATCTGAAGCTGTCGACAAGGTCCATACAAGTCTCCTGCTACCACGGAGCACACAGACTGTCTTTCATGCTGCGGCGGTTTGGGACCAGAGAGGAAGGGCCAGCAGAGAGGAAACTGTCTAGCTGAGCTCAGTGTATACACTGCATGTATTTTTGTAGACATCGCCGTAGACTTCACTTAATCTAAGAGTACATCAAAGCATCCTCTGCTCCTCTTCTTCAGCTAAATCCTTCTCTGGTCCTTATTACCAAAGTGCTCATAAATGCCTTTGGGGAGTTGAGAAGAGGGAAAAAACACAAACAAAAAACAAACATGTTTGCTTTTATCTTTCAAATAACTATTTATGCTGGTACAAATGAGCATTCTGAGAGGGGATCATATTGTATCATAGCGGGCGAGGACGTAAAGATCCATGCCGGCTGAAAAGAACAAAAGGAAGGAAGGTTTCGGCGTGGTAAATTGTTTCTTTGACGTTCACCAGAATGTCATCATTGCCGGTTGCTTTAAGTGGGCTGCCAATCTGGAAAATGACGCTTTTTGATTTAGAAAGTGGTTTCAGAAAGTGCCAGCGAACATGAGATTAACAAATGGCCTGCACCATCCTGTTTTTGATTTATTTTTGATGGCTCTGATGTGAGCATGGAAGTGAAGGGACTGGTTGTATACTCCAGCGGGCCGCTGGGTCGGGGCCGGGGAGTAAACAGGCTCTCAGCGGCACAGGAGTCTTTCCATCAGGATAGAGAGTGTAACCCCATAGAGATCCTAGAGAGTTCTGAAGCCAGAGATGGTGAATAATAGAACAAAGTGAGGATGAGTCTTCAGAGGTTCCACTGCTCTTCAACATCCCTCCATCGCAGGCAGAGCGGGTATGTGTGTGTGTGAGAGAAAGATGGAGAGAGCGCTGATAGTTGCAACTTCTCTGTCCAGCCTTGCTAAACTATATAGAAGTTACCTGACATGTTTTTCTCTAACACACCACCACATCACCAAAACTTTGCTGAGAAAACTGTTGTTGTAAGATGACACAATGTTGGCTATACATAATGACGACGTCTGCATCCACATGACAGCATCCAAATCTATTCCCATGGGTCTGTGGGATCCTTTTTTTTTTCTCCTTTCGCTTATGAAAAATTCACCACAGCCACCCCCCTCCACGGCTCTCTTCTGTGCGTCTCCAGCACCGAGAACTGACACGCGGTAAACGGAGAAATATTCAAAGGCAGGCCGGGTGCTGCCTGTCTCCCACAGGGGTCTCCTCTTTACCCCCTCACCACTGCTGAGAAATCAAACCTCTTTGGACGTCACACAGGCCGATTGAAGTTCGGCGCCTGCTCCGGAGCGGTCCCTTTGCCCGACGATGGCAGGCGTCATTAGAGCTGTCAGTCACGCCCTGGCAGCGGGGCAGAGCCGCAGGGCACCCTCAGGGCCCAATCAATGTTGGGGTCCCCAGGAAAGGGCCATCAAAAGACCCTGTAAGACGATGCTGTAACCCTGCATCGTCAAGCTCCACTCTCATCCCCCATTGATCACATGATTAATAGCACAGCTCTGCACTATGTTTTTGAACTCTGATGCAAAGCTGTGGTCTTGTATTTTTAATCATTGACTTCCCATTGGCTCGGGTATGGAAATGTGCACCCTGGAAGTCCATATAGGAACGGTCTTATTGAAACCCTAATAACGAAGGGGAGTGAAACTCACAAACAGCTCCCCAGCAGTGGCAGTGGGAAACAGGAGCCAGTTGTTATTTTTTGCATCATTTCAGTCTGCCTTTCCCAGTGTGTTGCAATTACAATGAGTCACATGATGCAATGAAAATAAATGAGCCAGTGGGTGCTTCTCTGTCCAACAATCTCAAATCCTGGAACAATGAGATATCCACGAAATCACGGTACACAATTCAAATACAGGAGCAAACAAAACCCAAACAAAACAAAGCAACCGTCTTTGAAGAGCGAAAAACTTAGACTGCCTGAGTTCCTTTCAACAATATACAGAGTGCAATATTCTCAGTACCAGTATGTTATTCAGAGCGTTCCTCCAAATATTTGGAGAGAAGGAGGGGAGATGAAACAGGGATAGAACAATGGGACTTTGGCTGTGTTATGGCGTTCGTGCACCTCGCCCCGCCAGCCCTTTGTAGTGTGTGTTGTGTAGTGTCCGCGTCCCCAGTCGGTCCCCCGCTTGTTCTGAGTCCAGGTGGGGTCTCTCTACCCCCTCCTCTCGCTCACCCTCCCCCCTATCTGGCTATCTCGCACACACCTGCTCCATCACTCTCTCTCTCACACACACACGCATACACCTTTTTGTTTCCAGGCACATTAAAGAGTCATTTCATATTTTGCATTTTAAGCATTTTTAAATATCAGTGTTGGATCAGGATTGGTGCCTGTAATCCAAATCTGGCTTTGCCCATAAAATAATTTACTCCTCCATAATGGTAATAACACTGTTAAATATTCTCTTTGATCGTCAGGTTCAATTCAGTGACACATAAGAAGGTATTTTGAGTCTCTGGATTACATAAAAACGGAGCTGTACTTAATATATACATATTATGTATATATACATATTAATTAAATCATTTATTATTGATTACAAACAAGATCGCTGCTGTCAAGTGCCGTGCATAGAGCAAGAAGGATAAAGGATTTTGTTAATTTATTCAGGCTCTCCTCTCATGGACATGGGTAAAATATTCTCTCTGGTCTATAACAGTGAACAACTCTGGAAAAGTTGTGTAGAAAGTTTCCCTCATTTTAAATGCATTTCATATGTAAAAAAAAAAAAAAAAAAAAAAAAAAAAAGTTGCCCTTAAAATGCCCAATAGCAACACATTTAAAAGTGTCAGGATATCAGTTTCATTTTATCTCACGCTCACATCAAATCCATGAGATAAACCCTTCACTGCTTGTCTCCGTCCCCCACCTCCCCCACCGCCTCCCCCTCCCTGTGTGCAGTACTCCAACAGGCCACTGGGTGATGCTGAGATGAGCGCCACACGAAGATGAAGTTGTTGAGTCTGGAACAAAGACAATTGAGTAATGATTTCTCTGTCAGATATTTGGCTTTGGGTACAGAGCGTTGCTCGTGTTCTGAGTTAAGGGTGATCATTAGCGAGTAACAGGGACTGCAGACACCTTTTTATCCAGCAATCAAAGGCAAATAAGAACAAAAAGGAGGTCTGACCTATATTCACTCTGCAGCAGCATCCCAAAGGAACGGCAGGTACCCGGGCATCGTGCACCCTCTCAGCAATACATTTACTTCATCTGAAAGGATGGGAACTGACTCAAACAAATATGATCTTAACCTTTTGACTTTAAAAAAATAAGAACTACTGAAAGAAACACTTTCCTTCGTGTGATCAATAAATTTCACCATTCAACATTAAATTGGAATCCGGCACCCTCCCTCTCTCTTCGTCGCCCTATGGGGGAGTTGAGGGGGTGTCTATGGTCAGCGTGTAGAGGCTGTGTCTGGTGGAGGTAATCCTTGGTGATCTGGCCTAATCTGTCACAGATACGCAGCTGAAGAGCAGAGAAGCTGTTAGAAGAGAGCGGGGAGAGGGGGGGGTGAGAGTCAGAAGAGGGGGAAAACTGGATTATGGCAGTACGTCTGCATTAACTCACTGGCCTTATCTCTTAAATGCTTCGCAATAACAGCTTTGACTTATACACAGGGAATGGTGCGGGTACAAGCTGGAAGTATGTGTGTGTGTGTGTTCGTGTATGCAGGCCTGCATGTGTGTGTCATGTGTGCAAAGCTTGTTTAATGCCAGCCGTACAGGCCTGAGAAATAAGTGTCCCTGTATTGGAGAAGCTCACATCCCAGCCTTCCCAGCTCCCTGACAGCCATTCTCAGGTGACTAAATGTGTGTTTCGCCCTCTTGTGTTTTATCTTGCACAGCAACTGAATTCACAGATCACAAGAATATACATCCTGTCAGGTTTTTCATAATGTGTTTGTGTCATCAGCGTCCTGTGACAAGCTGTTGGCAGCTGCCAGCATGTGTGATGACAAGGGATGTATAAAGAGACCTGGATACAGCATTGGAAACAGGGCCCAATTTATTTCCATGAAAGTTGCTCAGTGAGGCATGAAGCCAAGAGAAGTTTGACTATTTTGTCCAAATTGCCCAGGATTTTCATGTATCTCCGGCACTGTGGGGTCCATGTAGCAAGTGCAAAAGTTTTGTGCTGCACTAACTTGAATCAGAAAAAATGACTTTTATTACTTTTTACTTTTATAAAACAATTATGAAATTCAGAGTGTAAGATTAGTCATTTGATGTGGGTGGTGCTAAGAAAATATAATAAGTGATTAAACCTGTTTCAAACTTATTCAAAAGACTGAAAGGGGGGTCAGCAGCTATCACCCTAATAAGTGTGAATAACAGAGCTCGAAACCCACTTTAAGGTTTCTAAAATAAAAACTATATGGTTAGAATAATTTTTTTTAAGTGTTCCGGGCCCCCTTTGAGTGCGTCAGGTGTTTAAGGAGTTTTCTTCCAGCCCAGCCTTCGATTTTACATGGACACCCAATATACCTTTCGCACCTTATACATTTTGATTGACAGACAGTTCATTCATTCAGCGCCTGCCCTTCTCTAAACAGTTTCCAAGGATTGCTTTATAGGTCCCTCTGGTGAATCAGGTTAACTGTGAAGGAGCACAGAGCCTGCCTGGTTCCTGAACACAGAAAATGTAAATATAAAACCCCTCTCTATCCCTATATCAGGAATTCTGTGCTTTTTACATATTTTTCCTGTGGAAACCACATGCAATTATGGCTTAAGTGGTTATTGTTGAAAAAAAAAAAAACTAATTGTCAGTTATTGCGGATGAAAACTGTCTCGCATGTCGAGTCGCGCCCTGGTTTGGAGCCTGATTTACCCAGCAGCACAGGAACACACACATCCTTTTGCAGTCATAAACACGTACACACACCCACCCACAGAAAAATCTCGAAATGTGTTCACAAACAACTGTTATAAAACTGATATGTTGATTGATACAGTCGGTGCAAGTCTCCCTAACACAAACAGCCAGAAGCACGCACTGTCCTGCGCTCACGCAGTCCCTCATCTCCAGTCATGGGAGGGTCACCCCTCGGCCCTGAGAGAGAGACTGTGTGGATGCTCTCATGTTTATGTTTGGGAGATTAGCAATGATGAAAGAATGCCTTTTCAAGTCTGGGCTAGAGGGGCCTCTGTTCAATGCCCCACCCTTTTCACCATGCACACACACTCCTTCTCAAACACACACACATTTGTGCAACATTAATAGCCATACACAATATTAGGGACGTCTAATTTCGTCATCAATCCCCACACATTCTATTCCACCATATGTTAACCACATCCAAAGATCTGCAAGATTGCAGAAACATTGCATCCAAATCCATTCCTGACATTGATTCAGTTGTCTCTTCGGGGTCCAGGATCTTGGTTGTGCTGTATGTGGAAGCTGCGCTGACACTTCACCCTCATCTATCCGCTTCCCTCTCATCTTCCCTTCATCATAGAACCCCATGAAAGAGCCTCATTGTTCTATTCTGTCTGTATGTGGTCGCTCAGTCTTTTCTCTCTCATTTCCCTCCTCTCTCTCTCTCTCTCCCTTGCAGCCATATGCTTGGCCCTTTTTAGTGTTTCTTCATCTCATATCCTTGTGGTGTCATGGATTATAATGTGCCATTCATTTTCGGGGGGTTCACATGCCAGCAGACGAGTCCAGCACTCTCCATCTTCCTTGTCATTATCTCTTCCCACCAAACCAAACAGAAGAAGTTATGAGGTTTAAAGCCGTTTCTCTAACGGTTGTGGATTTGAATGAGGGAATCCCTCATTTTGAGAGACAACATGCTTGTGCAATTTGTTTCCCATTAGCTGTAATATAAAGCAGGGTTTTCCAAACAAAACATGCCTACCAATGGGTGAAGCACTCACCGCATCTAGGCCTCTCCCAGAAAAAATGATCTAAAGACTATTTGGTCACAGTCCCGTGATCCTATTCACTCTTGAACTATTCCATTGTCTGAAATGCATCAATCACAGGTTTGTTTGACCAGGTATTACAGGCTCTATTGTGTAACTTTTCTCCTTTATGCAAAGCTGATTCTGTTTTCTTTGGCTTCTTGACAAGGCCCCACATGACAGTTTCACTCACTGCAGAGATTCATGCTTGGGGAACAGCTCATACTAAACGCCAGAGTTCCTGCTTGTCTTTAAACTGACTAAACACTTTGATATTCCTCGGTTTTATTACCCGGCGTGGTGACTGTATCCAGCTACCTCCTTTGTTGTCTCGGCAAGCAAACCATCCATTCATCAAATTGTTGGAACCACAGATGTAATTGAAGTTTTTAGTGCTATCACATATTCTGGGGGGGCCCTGGCTGTTGAGAGGCAAACTCCCTCGGGTCTTACCTACCAAACAGTGGAAAGCACCTTTTCAGGTGAAGTCATGAGAGAGCACTTTTGCGGTGGAAGATTGAAGGATAAGGGAAACAGAGGCGTGCTGTTAGAATGTACTGGAAACTACTTAATTAAGCGTAGATCGAGATGATAGTCATTATCTCCTGATTGGCTTGATAATGTGTTAGGAACAGGATCCAGCGTCCTGTCCGTGGCACAGAGGAGCAAAGGGAGAATAAAAGTGTAAGAAAAGATAGACAGACATATCAAGGAGGTATAAAGGAAGGGAAAAGATGAAAAGCTGTTGTAAAAGCCAGCTTAACCTGGAGGCACTGGCCTGGCAGCCTGCATGCAACTTGATACGTCCTCTGTGACAGCTGCTTGATGTGTGGACTCAGAGGTTGTGGAACCAGTAGAGAACTGTGGCAGTGCGGATGGTTTTGTGTGTGCGTGTCTGTGTTGTGGCAGCGTGGGGTCGGGGTTGGCATGCTTGTTCGAAAAATGCCACAAGGCAAATGATACACCATCCTCCATTTTTAGAATTGCTACTTGCAGATTAAATTGCATTCCGACGTGCCGCCCGCTCCAAGAATGAGACGTGTTGTGCCTCGCAGTTAGCGACACACAGGAATGTGATGTCACGGCGAGCTGACCTATATCAGCATGTCCTTAATACAGATCGTTAACACTGTAGCCGCCTGCCGTCTCAGCTACATGAGAACCATTCTCCTTTATTTGTCTTCGGCACAAAATAAGGGAACAAACATATTGACTCCATCAACATTGTCCTCATGGAACGTGTATGTGCAGTCAGATAAACATCCTGGATGTGTTACACAGTATATGCACCAATATAAAGCCTATAGAGTGATCAAAGCTGGGGGCCGAGGAGCCGCTCCATAAGAAGGACAGGATATGTGTTTGGACAGTTTGTTGATGTAGATGTACAGTATTTGTTGTACATGGGGAGCAGATGGCACTACCATTGACCCCTCCGTGTGTCTTCCTGTCCCCTAGCTGAACCACAGCGTGAGGCGGCCCTTATCTGGTCAAACTGGGCGGTGGGGAGGGGAAGGCTTTGAAGGCACGCTTGTGTGGCGATGCAATCAGGCAGACTGCTGTGGGGCCGCAAACCACCCCCCCCCCCTCCTCACC
>JAOWBC010001255.1:9875243-9886711 GCA_028566105.1 Hypoplectrus providencianus | reverse complement strand
TTTAACTGACCCTAAAATCTATTTTCAGCTTCTGTTGCTGTTGTCACAAAAACATTTATTTCAAAACCGGAAAAGCTACTCTATGCTGTTGAGAGGAAAAAAAAAAAAAAGCATGGCTTTTGACATGCCATGAGACTCGTTTGAATAAACTCCTAAATGCACGGTTGACATGATAACACCACTGCATGTCCTAAAGTGTTGATGGTGCAGAGATACAGTACCAGGTTTTTCACCTGGCTGTGAGGAGATGTTGTGATCTCCTGCTGTGTTGGAACAGTCTCATGGTCTTGAGCAACAGCTTGAGGAGAGGATCGGATAGATTTTCAGAATTTTTTTCAGGATGAGTTTCGCTGCTGTGGTGGGGGGAGTTAAGAGAGCTCCCTCTCCTTTTGCCTTGCACTCTTCTTTTTTTTTTTTTTTCTTTTTTCCCTTTGGACCCTCAATTGCAGATCCTCATGGCGAGAAAGAGGGGGTGTGGAGGGGGGTGCAGTGCTGTACTTTCCTTTGATGTAGTGGGAACGTGACGGATCTGCTAGCCAGTGTCTCGCAGCGTGGAATCACTAACCCAGGCTTACCTAACGGGATTTGGTAGGACCGCTCTGGTGTCCCTCAGTGCCATGTGTGTCCTGAGCTCATGCCCCCAGCGCTACCGTGGAAGATCCCTGTTAAAGAGAACACTGCATTTACCAGCAGCCTTCCATGTCCACACATAATGTTCTAGATGGCAGCTTATGGCACCTTGTGTAGTTTTTTAAAGTCTTACTATAGGGTGGACATGCTGTGAAGAGTTTACCACAGCTAATTGCAGCATTTTGTTTTTAAGTAGCTGGACTCCATATGATCATCCCACTGACAGCTCTTTTTCTATAAGTAGCCTTTAGTACAGTTCTGTCTCTATATATAGCGAAGTATAAAAAAAGAAGAAAGTAGAGACTGTCAGAATATAGAATTATAATTACCTCATTTAATGCTGTAAATACCAAATCAGTACATATCAAAGAGTTGCGCTGACATTGATGTCATCTGCTGTGCAGCTCTATCACACGGTGAAATGTGTGTGTGTGCACATGAAGGACAGCAGCAGGGACCTCACAGGAGAAACACTTGGCGGCTCAGAGTCTTTGTAGTGCTGCTGGGTCGTGGTGTTTTATAAACAGCGCCATTAACGCCAAGGCTCCTTCTCGTCCTTTCGCTGTGTGGTGATGCTGGTTGACACATTTGCTCCATATGCACGGTGCTAATGACTCCATGTGGTTGCAATCAACCTTATCAGTGTGTTTCATCTCGTTAAATGGAGCCCAGCCGAGTGATTGTCTACCAGGACCGAGAGATATGCATTGTTGCGGAAGACTGATGAGGACCTAAAATAAGACAAATCAAGGTTTAAGTTTCTGATGGATTTCTTGTTCTTGATGGCGTGAGGGCAGATTGGTTTTGAGTCAAAAAAGCTGGTTGCATTTCTATGTGTTTATGCTGTTTAAACACATGACAAAACTACACATAATTTATGCTAACACATACAAACTGATAGGCCTGAATTCCAGGGCAGTGTAGTGACATGAAAATAAACAAGAGCAAACAGTGTATACGATCAGAAATAAAAAAGAAGTGAAGATAAAAGACGGGGCTTGGCAAATGGCTCAAATTTCCTCTCTGGTATAGGACATTGCATATATCAATAATAATATATAACACAATATAGCAGGGTTTATAAAAAAAAGGACCACATGGTGAAGGTTATATGTTTGCAATACATCTAAAAAGGATCACAACAACTCAGCTTCATCCGAAATAAGTACAAATTGCCATAACACAGTTTGTCCACTAGTTTATCGACATTGTAGTAGAAACAATAAATGTATATAAAAAACTTATAGTGATTTTTAGGATGTATGTTGATGTAGGCAGTTAATTAAAGTTATAATTATTCAGTGTCCAAAGTGCTGAAAATGTGTGTCTCTATAGGTTTGTGTGTGTGTGCTGGCCGCAAGCAGGCCATGCAGGCGCACGTTTAACCCCGGTTGTTTATTTTGGGCATGTGTTCCTGCTCAAAGCGAAGCACTCATAGATGATGGCACTTTCTTCGCTCCCCATCCTCCCACTGAATTGGATGAAGCTTAACCAATCAAGCGGCTCTGCCTGGAGCCAGCCAGTCAGGCTTCCACGAGCAGACCGCCGCTCAAGCCCACAACACCTGCTCAGAGGGCTTCACTCTTCACCAGCAGCCTGCCGCGGATCTCCAGGGGTCAGCGGAGGGCCTCGCCAAGGTTGTCCCTAATGCCCCAGTTGTGTTTGAATGGCCTGGGTGTGGACTTCCTGTAAGGGAGGATCAGAAGCAGAGACTGGAGGGCGGTGTGCGCACGTGTGGAGTGTTTTTGTCAATTTGTTGAGCAACTGACGTAAATGTTGGCGATGTTATGACTCAACTCTGTTAAATGGGATAGCGGGTGACGTGGTTGTCTCTTGGCAAAAATGTTTCTTGCCTTCAAAGAGAGGGGTTTAAATGTCCACAGAAGTCACAGTTTGATACAAAAAAAGATAACCAAGTGCACAAAAACACATTTCTTTTGTTATTTTGAACAAACAGTAGAGCAAGTGTCTTAAATAAGGCAACCCTCCTACTGGGGAATGAGGTAACATTTTGCCCACTGGCAACTTTGAAATATTTTATGATTTAAAAAAAAAAAAAGTACCAAAGTACCAAACATAAAAGCAACAAGTCACAGTAGGCTGTAAAGCTGAAAAGGGATTTCTCTCTTTTGAATTTGAAATACAAAATGCATAGAAAAAAAAAAATACAATTTGTAAATTAACTATATTTCAACATAAAGCAAAGATTTATGTACGGCCCTATTTTAAACAGTAAACTGTCAAATGTGCGTTGATTATGGTTGATTATTGGTGCGTTCACAAAACAATAAAAATAACAGCAAAGTGGATAAAGATGAACAACAGAAGAAGTTAAGAAAATTAACTTACTGAAAAATACCACTGCTGTACTGCAGCCTTTATGACTAGGAAAGGTCAAAACTTGGACATAGTCCCACAGAACAGCACTATGATAGCCAAAATTCAAAGCGATATCTCGTCTCGTTTCATGACGTCGTTATGTGTGCCGCACACTGCACTGGACTGTGAGCCTCATTCCATCACAGTTCACTTGTTGTGTGGTGTCCAAAAAACATGTAAAGTGCCCCCACAGCACAAATTTCCTTGACCCGGTCAATCTTCAAGCTTCGATTTAAACTTGACTGTGGTCCCACAAAGTACCTTACTGTTCCCCAATAAAGTCATAAAATGAGTAAAAAGATGAATAGCTTTATTGACTTCATCCTGACAGCTTGAAGGTCTATATAGAGGCGAGCAGTGTTCCAGCTAGTAAACTGCAGCACGGGGAACAATAGGACCACAGGAGTGAAACATGGGTGCAAATCCTGCCGGCTGTGTCCAGACTTCAGAGAAGCTCAAACAGCCCTCACTTTGTCCAGCTAAGAAATAGAGCTATGATCAATAGCTGCTCTGTTTTGTATGAAGTTGGTCAGTCTCTGGCGCGCTCTTTTCCCCTCCCTCCTTCTCTTTGCTGTTTCATATTTTTCAGAAGCTCATTATTTCTTTCTGCTGTGGGTGTGAGTGCTAAAGAGGCTCACATGCAATGTGTATCTGACAGTGCTGAAATATTAATGGTCCCCAGTGTAGGAGGTTGGTATAGGGCCTGCATAGTTACGGTACAAAGGGTGCCTTCTCGCCACCAGGCTTTATTAGCAGAGCTGTTAAATGAATGGATGGATATAGCTTTCTCCATGCCTCCTTTTGTGTTTTGGCGCTAAACAGCAGTCCACTTTCTCTTCTTCCAACAATTTGCAACAAATAAACTAAAACGGGTGTTCAATGGAGACTTGCGTGCGCACACACATGCACACACTGAAGTGGAAGAGCTACACTACACTGTTGAGCTTTCTGTGGGAGGACAAAGAGGAGGGCTTTGCTATCAGTTCATTTTGTGTGGTCTCGGCCATAAAAAACACACTGTTCTTTGACTGTGAAAAAAGCCTGTCTTTAATTTTTGGGAAACCCATAAAAGTTTGTCGCTCCTTTCATATCGGCTGCAGAATTGAAAACAAATGCTACATTCTCCCCTCCTCTCCTTTGAACTGGCCAATTATGGAGTTGTGAAAATAAAAATCAGTCTGTAGATCTCTTTACCCCCTCTCTTTTCTTTCCTTCCTTCTCTCCCCCCCTTCTCTCTCTCTCTCTCTTTCTTCCTCCGTCACTTTCTTTTTTTTTCTCCTCCCCCCTTGTTTTTGAAGAAACCGAGGGGGATCACTGATGTCAAAGTCAAAACCAAGAGCATTAAGAAAACTGGCGAAATGCAATACAGCTGCAATCCGACATGACGCTAGAAAATAGGGCTGAGGAGCAGAAAGCCTCTCTCCCGTATTCCCAGGGCGCGCAACTGCTCCCGGCCTTGGCTTTGATCTCTTCAAAGCCTCCTGCCTCCTACTAGATGGAGAGTCTTGGCTGCCGCTCGTGAGCGCTGGAGAGAGGCAGGGAGGGAGGTGGAGGGGTGTTTTTGGGGGGAGCCGTCGTCTTTTCCTTTCCAGGGCTGAAATCAATCACGGTGCCGAGGCAATTATGTGTAATTCAACCCCAGCCAGATTAGTGACTCTTGTTACCTGAGCGACCGGAGCTCTGTAATCTGTGAGACACACCGGCCTCACCAGCAGAGGAGTAGCCAGGAACAGGCGAGGGCACTTGAGGGGAAAGGAGGGGATCGAGGGGAGAGGGAGAGGTGCTGAAAAGCAGGCTGCCATGCTGCTGTCCAGCAGAGCAGAAAATCAGAGTACAATGGAGTGATTACACTTGCAGATGTAGCCATATTTATGACGAGGTGGATAGAGAGAACAGGGAGAAAGACGAGCGCTGATTGCCATGGAGCTTTCTAGTTAGTGTGCTAACGAGCCAGGTCTCTTTTGTGTTAAAACATGTGCGTAACGTCACCTCCACTGCGCTTCCAGTCCTCCCCCACCATCCACCGCCCTGTCCCCCCTCCAGTGCCATATCTCTATCCCTCATGCCCTCCACAGCCGGCTCCGAAATGCAAGCTTGGCCAAGGCTCCTGCCCCAGGCGCCCAATTTACTATGGCTGGAGAAAAACTCAGTGGCCCCAAGTCACAGAGGAAAACAGCAGAGCTGAATGCTGCTCTTTCCCTTCTGCTGCAGCTCGTCTGATCTGTGCAACTGTTTCAGTGTCTTAACACGCAGCAGTGTAACAATTTACACCCTTCTGCTTTTTTTTTTTTATGTGGCTTACTGAGGAGATTTATCCCAATTATGTTTGCTCCCAGTTTAGGCAAATCCAGAACGTAGTAGGAGTTTGATGCTCATGACTAATACCACCTAGCGTATGCTGTGAGATTTCTCATTTCTATGACTTTTTTTTTTTAAGCCTGTGTGGGGTTTCAGAAACAATTAATTGAAGGTTGGGTTGAGGGCAGTGGAAAAAGTGCAGCTCCACATTATTGGTATTTAATTGGAAATATATGATTGCCTTGGCTTTTATTCATCCCCTGCACTCTGTCTGTAAGAGCTGATGTCACAGCGATGAGAACAAGGCTTTGTTTTTTTCCTCAGCAGTCACTTGATGCAGGATGATGAAACCCACAAAGATATCTAGCAAGAATGTGTTTGTTCATCTGATGAGCTCGCCTTGTGCTCCATGTTTCTTTTGATCATCGGACTGCTTGATCGGTGATTGAAGGCACTTATTTTCCTTGTGGGATGTACACATTGAATAAATTAGATCTACCGTCCTGTAATAATAGAACGTAGATCATCAGGACCTTGATGTCTGTGATAGTTTTAACAAGGCAGGCTGACGGGGAAGTGGAGCTGACTCTAAAAATATAAAGGTCACGCTGAATGGATTATGTGGCATCAATGGAGCCACCGTCCAGCTCAGCAGGAGCCCTTAAATCCACTAGCAGCCATAACCCCTCGGCTCAGGGGCCAGGTGACGCTTTTCATGTCCTCCAATGGAGAGACATCACAGAGGCATCCTCCACTTTGAGCTGCCCGTCATCAAACAATGCATCAAAACATCAAATCAATCCACCCCCACTGTATCTATCTTTTGAACTGAAAGATGGGGGATATGGAAGTGCTCACTGCACCTCCTGCAACACATATCTACATTTTTTCATTTCTCCCATAACAAACATTGAGACTCCTTCAACACATGCAAGTACTGATGCAGTGGTGAAGTAGAGTTTGGAGGATATTTTGTAAGTGTCTACGTCTTAGCACATTAGCGAGGTGGTGCACTATGCAGAGTTGTGCTGGCAGAGTGAAAGATCTGTTTCCTTGGACAATACACCATTCTCCTCTTTCTTACTTAAGCTTTGTTTTGTCTAAAACAGATTTAATACTCATTGACTACCACAATAAACGTAGTGACTTATTAAATCAGCTTTAAAAACTGTGTACTACAAATGCGTTTTTTTCAAAATCTTACAATTAAGTGAACACCAATCCATGCCAATCTGGATGAATCCAAGCCTGAGACAGTCCTGGGGGAAGTGTTTTAAAGAGTAAGATCCTGGTAAGAGTACAGGTGTTTGGGAAGAGTGTTAAACTGTATAAATGAAACCTGACGTGTATGAGAGTTTTGGAAAACAGTTATTTTGATATAGTTTTGTTGTTGTGAAACCTGGCCTTCAAACCAGACTTGAATTACTAAAAGATATACTTGATTTTTTTAGTTGGAGCTTTGCTAGACAAATAAATAAATACAAAGTTTTCACCATGAATTGAATATTGCATGCAGTGAGTAATTGATATACAACCAAAAAGGTTAGGGTTATGGGTTTCTGTTAATAAATACTAGATTTTGACATGATTGCTTATCTGCTGATCATTTTCCATACAATCATATCGGTGCTTGTTGTATTTGGCCAATTGTCCCAACCCCCAATATATTCACTTCAGCTCATTCAGTCTAACAACGCTCTCTTAACACAATGAGATTATATTGAAACATATGAAGAGACCACTATGAATAATTCCAGCTGAGAGCTGAATTGTATGGCTTATCATTCTTTTTTTTTTTTTTTTTTTTGTGGCATCAGGTGCAGGAGTGTGCCCTGTAATGTTGCTGTAACCATATGCCCTGAGCCTAAAGAGCCCCCTTTTGTGCTCCAGAAATTCACTATTACCATTTCTTTAGAGGTATCAAGGGATAAGCAGACGTTGTCGGTTGCCATGTTGTACATGGTCATTGTTTTGTTTGTATTAAAGCCCACAAAAACCCTGCCACAGAGCTAATTGACGGGGTGGAGTTTTCATGTGACCGTTCAGATCCTTGGAGAGGTTCTTGAAGTGTTCCCTGCTTCTGTGAGGATGGAGAAAAGCCATTTGTTCGGAGGGGATCAGATTTGAATAGCTTTGTGCTTTTCATTCAGATCTTAACAGGGGCGTGTGCGCCTGGCTGGAAAGAAACCCTAAAATGTGTGGTTTGATTAATGACTAATTCCAGGCTGAAAGGCAGTTGTTGGTAGTCTTTACCAGTTAATCCCTTAAAACGTGGAATCACACCCAAACAGTGGGCTGTTGGTATTGTTACACGGTCTATAACTTGAATGAACTGAAAGGTTTGCAATGTGATCCACAACCATGAATGCTTCTTAGCATGGTACTGTGGACTTTGCCTCATTATAACCTCAACCAAAATGGTCATATGATCTGTAACATAAGTAAAACACAGCTTTGTCAGGGTGCTTGTGTAATTATGTAAAAAGATCTTGTTGGAAGTAAAAGGAGACAGAATGTGGATAGCTTCAAGCGTAGTGCTTCTTTTAGGTGAAGAGAGCATTGATCATGTGACTATGGGGTTAACAGTTCAGATCAAGGTCAGTACACAGGTGCCAAGACACCTGAGGCAAAGGGGCATCTTATGACCTGTGTTTTTTTTTTAGCATTACATAACTTCAGTTTTTTTCACAGTATCACAAGAAATTTCTGTTTTCAAGATTCAGGCATTTTCCTGCAGATTTTATTTTTGTTCCATCATGACGTGAATGCCTCACTAACCCATCAATATTTTTATTCTTTCTATTCTTATACGTTGTGTCGGTGGGTGTGCGTCTGTCTGAGTGGAATACAGAAGGAAAACTAGGTCAATACTCTCTACAGCTCAGGCAGAAGCAGCTCTCATTCAAATCACCTCCCCATACACATTTTTCCTTGTGTGTGCCATTGAAAACCTTCCCTGCAAAAACACGGCAGCGCCTCCACAGCCCGCTGCCGTCTGCCTCCGTCCAGCTCTCCCCTGGCTAGCTCGCAGTGCTAATATTTAGCTCTTCCTTCCCAAAGATGTAATGTGCAGTGTTGCATTGGAGCTAGCTGGGGCTTAGCAAGAAGAGTACTGTCTCTAGCTCTCGTCTCCACAGGTAGAGACACACAAAGACCCCCACCAGACTCTATTTTCCCCCTCAACGCTGAGCTCCCAAATCCAAACTGACAGCCATTCATGCCCAGAATACCTGGGCGAAAGCTGAGGGGGGGAACACTATCTAGGTGTAGCAGGCAAATCCGCTCTTGTTCGACGGATCTATGAAGCTCCTGCATAAGGCAACTCATCAGCACTTTTCCCCCCATTCTGCACTGTATTTTCTCTCCTTCTTTCTCTGCGTCTCTGGTATTGTGCAGAGGCTAAGGTTTTAGCGTGCTTGCCACACAAAGTTAGCTTGTGCTGCGATTTTATTTGTGTACATCTCTCAGGGCCTTCGAGTGTTGTTGTTGAATGTGGATGTTGGCACCACCGTGCTGCCTGGCATGAATGTAGCTACTCAGCAGACCAGAGCTGGCTTCTAATGATAAATCATGCAGTGTGTTAATGCAGCAGCAGGGCAGCTATAAATAGTTGCTGGAGAGCGATGACGATTGATTCAGGAAGAAAAATAAAGCGTGCTCCAAACATTTAAAGCTTGTGGCCAGCCGTAACGGCCGAGTTCAAACACAGGGCCCCAGGATTAATATTGCCCCTGGTTTGAAACACACAGCTGATCAGGTAAATGACGCAGTTAAAGGCTTTATGACTTAAATTAGACACACTGGCAGTGTCCAGATACACCTTGTCCCTGTGTTCATGTCTGTTTTCTGCTGCCGGAGCGAAAAATGACACAATTCTGCAAAACTGGTGTCATCTAAGGTGTTGCTGGGATTTTCAGTTAACCTGTCTCAATAGATCCAAGGCGAGTGATGGAGCTGCCATGTTCTTTGTGGGGGTATAGATGCCCAGTGGCTGCTCAAGTGTGTGTGCGGTCTGCCTTTTGTGTATGTGTTTGCGTGTGCGCTCGCAGGCCTGCTGACAGTGGCACTTCAGCAGAATGTTTGCCCTTTCCTCAGTCCTTTGATGTGACCAGGTCCTGCTGTGATAATGAGCCCTGTGCCCCGCCGCAAGGTGAACATCCTGCAGTTCGCCCGGGGCTCTGCCAGAGCAGCGGCCCAACCCCCACCACACACACACACACACACACACACACACTGCAAATACAACAGTGGAGGAGCCGACTTCCACTCAGAGCTGATCAACTTCCACACAGCTTGGATAGTGTGAAAATGGTGACAGTCTGGTACAGAAACACTTTATGTGTGAACGTATATAATTCACTGTACATCCTTCCGGCTAGTAAGAGGGCAAAGATTTCTCTTGTGTTTGGATGACCTTCTTTAATTAACATCAACATGGCAAGACAGTGAACACCCACGCCGCTCTTGCTGGGTCCACACAGACTCAGACAGACGCCACACTCACATGTTGCTCTCAGTCTGTTACACTGACACCTGTCCACTGCATAATACCAGGTAGGAACTAGTATTACTCGTGGGATAAAGGTGGTGCAGCGCGAATGAGACACACGTCAATATATCAAAAAAAGTTGGTTTAAGCGCTGACAATGGTAATGGAATATTTTTTCATGTAATAAGAGTTACAGGAAGAAATGACCCCTTCTAAAATATGATTTACTTTCAAATCATAAATAAATATGATAAAAGGAAAAATGGGATATACTTCCATGTGAGCAAGGTTCTAATTGCCATTATTTCAGAATTTTTGTGGTAATGGGTTGGACTTAAGTAAGACCAAGTAACACAGAAGTGACTGACAATTAAAGAAGCGCCTGTAATAACGCTTATTCGTGTGGATTTAACACTTTTAGCTGAAGTTGTTTTTGCTGTATTGTGGCTCTAGGGGTAAACGTAGCAAATATATCTATTGTGAGAGCCACAGATGGAGTTTAAGTCTTGAGGTGTTGAGAGAAGGACCAACATGTTGCTGGGTTTGGTCTTTTTGTGTAAACTGTTGATGATAATGGCACAATGAAAGTAGCCTAATGCTTTAACTATGTTGGACTGCTTTGTTTTACATCAGAAAACACTCTGCAACACTGAACACATTTTAAACCAAAATCTTAGTTCCAGTTTTCAACAGCAACTTATTTTGTTATTTCCTATTCAAGCAGGGAAATTATTTTTCTATATAAAAAGTCACTGTTCTCTTGTCCAACATCACATTGCAGCTCCTGACCACTGCGACCTCTTCCTTGACCTTTTTAAAGCCTCAACTGGCTGTCATCACAGTACTTCACTGTTCCTTCTTAACCAGCTCTGGCTTCACACGGAAGAAAAATAGCAACTGGATAATTTCTAATGTTCTGTTGCTCTTCCCTCAGTTTTTTAATAGCTCCGCGACATATAGAAATTAAGAGTTGAACACTTTAAAAAGCGGATAAAGTCTTTTCATCTGGGGCAGGCATATTTCACACAAATTATCTCCTTTGCACGTTCAGAATGTCAGTATGAGAGCTAGCGTGATTGGTTTGCTCGGAGCACACGCTCTTCATGCCAACTGAAGGATGATGGGTAATCCACCCCGTCTCATTCAGTTGTGCTTGGTGGCAGTGGTGGGAAAGAAGACAGTCAGCTGTTAATAGCTCCTTTGTGTACATATGTAGCATGTATGTGTTAAATTCATTAAACGCGTGGTTATTGCAGCCTCTGATCCTTTCACCATGTACCATAACCGTGTTTTACACCATATCAATGTGCTTTTCCATGTTAATTCAGTGGCATGTGTCGGTCATGTGTGGTTAATGTGAAGTGTTTGACGTGTGGCTTGTGTGGGTGTAACGGTGGTATTTAGAGGACAGTGTGACAAGTTGCTTCGCACGATAAATTTGTGCTGCAACTTAGTCTTCAAAACCATAACATTGCACATGTGGTCTATGGCTTTTTTTATCGAGGAAATTTGACAAACATCATATTCTCGGTATATGTCCAGTTTGTACAAACTGTCCTTCAGTGTGGCCCATCCAGTTCAACTTTAAAAATAATCCACGCAGGATTTATGATAGAAACGAAATTCAGCGTAAAGAAGAAGAGATTGTGGAGGGGGGGGGGGGGGGGTTCAC
>JAOWBC010001255.1:9840927-9851101 GCA_028566105.1 Hypoplectrus providencianus | reverse complement strand
GTGTGTGTGTGTGTGTGTGTGTGTGTGTGTGTGTGTGTGTGTGTGTGTGTGTGTGTGTGTGTGTGTGTTTCTGTGTGCTAAGACTTTTGAGTGTTAAGATGCAGCGAGCAGCAGGGCTCAGCTGACTTCTCTCCTACAAAAACACACTCTTGGCTTTGCCACAAGGGAAAAGCAAACTAATACCGTTTCTTTTCCTTTTTTCGTCTTCACAAAACATCCATCTTTTTAGTCGCAGGAGGCATCCATCCACCTCTGTCTCTGCCTCTCCACTTTGATCACAGATTCTATTTGATGCTGCTCGGGTCTAAAATAACTCTCCTTGGCTTGTCAATAACTGAAGCTAACTCTGTTATGTTAGCTCGGATCACGAGAGGGAAAAGAACACTTTTGCAGCTTGACAAACAATTTCCCCGTCAGGGAAAGGGGCCAATTTCAGAAGAGTCCTGTGAAGTGGATAGAGCAGTCAGGTAACATTTTTACACCGCGGCGTCAATCTGCAACTGAACCATGTTGGTTCAGATAATTACCAACATCCTTGCATGCTTGTTTTAACCAACTGGGTCGACGCGGTGATCCTCCTGTGTGAAAAGCATTTCCCCCGCCTTGTTTTCCCATTGCCCACCTGCAGCGGCAGCCTAAATGTCAACCAGAAGCTACACAATTGGGTGCTCGCCTTGAAAGAGTGAGAGTGAGGAATGAATCAGTCAGGGGAGGGCAGAGCAGAGCAGAGCGTAGTGCTGCCAGCTGGGTCACGACAACCCCCACGTCAGGCGAGATCAAAGCCAGGCCGGCCCACATCCTGTCACTGACCTCTGACCCCCTCTGTAGTTCAGCGCTTTGGCTCAACACTGTTGCAAAGGCTTTCATTCAATCAGCTGTACCACCATAGAGAAAAACTAATGATTGATGATGTAGATGGTAATGACAGGTAATTAGTCCCATCTCTAAACGGGGCGGGATGCCTGCATGGTGAGACACTCTCCAGTCACTCTGAGTCATCTTTATGTGTCTGGTTTTGGTTAATGTGTTGTGAATGTGACCCGTCTTATGCTGCTTTTGTGTTTATAATTGTTTCCTTCTTTTTAGTTTGTATAAAACTGCATTTAAAGCTGAGTCATACATCTACCATGGCCTCACCATCTAATTTCCAAATGCATAATAGTCTAGAACGTTAACTTTTTTATTTTTAAGTTATCCACAGGTTCAGACTGGAATGCCTCTGGATAAATCTACAACCAGTCATAGTAACGAACTGTGTGACATTGCATAGAGTGACACATGCGAGTTGGGGAGGTACCTGGTCCATTTTCAAGCATTCATTGTGGCCAGGTCACAACCTTCCCCAAATTACAGTAAAATAATCACTTAAATGTGTTTCTAAAATCATCTGAATCGAGAAAAAGATGACACAGAGTCATGGTTAATATGTGATCAGTGCAGCCTGGTTTGACAGCCATCGTGAACCCGCCTCATATGAAATAAATGGTTCTGATTGGCTTGGTGACCAAATAAAATACGAATCTGGCAGATTTGACTCATTTCCATGCTGCTGTATATCATCATTAAATCCATAATGGAATATGAAACTGAATATCATTTTAGATTTTGATATCCTACTATTTGTTGTCATTTCCTGATTTAAACGCTGTATTGAGGCAGGCAATGGAACCTCAAAAGCAGTTGACAAGGCAATATTTGCTGTTAAAAGTTAAAAGTCCAACTTAATGTGATAAGATTTGCCCCTTTGGCTACAGCTGGTCTATTTCTTGCATTTAACCAAAAAATATCTCTGTGCAAAAATAACGTTAATGCACTTACAGTCAGCCCTGCAGTATTTAGGTATTTGGTCCAACATATTGTGACATTTGTTTTTCTCCGTCACTCAGCCCTATTGGTTTGGTTAATTGATCCCTCATTTCCTATGTTACCATCTTTGTTTTTCTGCAGGGGGAAAACGGAACAATTTCTCCACATGCAAAGCGAAGGCAGCAGCTACGGGCCCTCTGCTTGAGATGGAGGCCTGTTAGATTCCATGAAGACCCTTAAATCTCCAAACTGAAGCCTCCACTTCTCAGAGGACCCCCTCCCTCCCTCCAACCTCTACCCATCTCCCCCGACCCCACCTGAACCCTCCCCTCTCCTTGGACACAGTCACATGCCACCAACAGCACCACCACCGAACACTGTTTGACTCTACTCCCGTCCTGAAGGCGCCTGCTGTAGAGACGCTGAACTGAACTGAACAAGACAATCATGATAAGTAGGAGCACCCTCACGCAACCACCTTCTCTCACTGAAAGAAAGAAAGAAAAAAGAAAAAAAAACAAGCATCAATTTGACGTCTGTGTTTTGTCAGTTTCCTTTTGCAATCAGCTTTACTGCAATCCCAAGGCACTGCACTGAAAACAGCAGCAATTTTTGATGTGCGCACAAACTTCTGCACCGCACCGCCCAAACACTCCACACACCTGTTTCTGAGTTACTGTAAGTTATTTGTCGCCTCGGTTCCTTTGTATAGTTCATCAGGCCGACATTCACTCCCTCGACACCTCCACCTCCCCACCCATCCTCTCTCTCTCTCTCTGTCTCTCTCTCTCTCTCCCTCTCCTGGATTTTTGAGACCATTTGGGGTTTCGCCCGACCGACCAAACACCTCTTTTTAGACTGCACTAAGGAAGCCGGAGGAATCTCATCTTGTCTACGAAAACGTCCTCAAGACGCCATTTTTAGTTTGTCGCTGACCAGTTGGTGCAAAAAAGGATCAACACTTTGATTTGCTTTTCATTTTAGACTGAATTTTATTTTGAATGCTTTTTTTTTGTATCTTGAATCCTTGTTTCAATTTCTCGGTGTATATTTTAGTGATTTTTTTTTTTTAAATATTGTTTTTTTTTTATATAGTGGTATATATGAAAATAAGCTTTGGACACAGGAAAGCCATTTTTCTTGTTGAAGCGTCTTGCAGAAAATTGAAACTTAAGGCTTCTTTTGATAACTATTTGTAACAAATAGTGACCTCGAGTCTTGCTCAGATGTAAAATAATGCTCAGTATGTGTACTTTTTAAAACTGTCAGGATATGTCAATTTTCTTGGTATTTTTGCAGGCAACATTAGGACAAAGGCGAGAGTGATAGCTCAGAGGCCTATATTTTATTGTTCTAAAACATGACAAATGAAGCAGATATATATATTTACCCCAGCACTTGGCAGTCTTTCTTTTATTGCAATGGACCTTTGTCTTTTCTCTCTGGTAGCTAATAGTGTGGTCTTTAGCCATGTCGTTTATTCCATGCAAGCATCTCTGTAACATTTTGATTTTAATGCTCTATTTTAGTATTACTTGATGAATTCCTTTTTTTTAATTATCATATTTTGGGTCACTGTCATCTTGGTATAGCATTTTGCTTTCCAAGTGGTCATATTTGAACTGTTTCAACATGTTTTTTTTTTTTGTTTTTTTTTTTGTAAGAAAAATAAAAAGGCACCATTGGCTCATTTGATCACTTGTGTGGTGGAAAGACCAGAGCTGGAGGTGCCAGATGTAGCAGTCTGAGTGTCGTCCTTCTTTGGAGATTATAATGCAAGTATGCTGTAAAACACTTGAAGAATAAGTGTTTTAAGTGTGCAAACTTGAAACTCAAAACATTTGACAAGCACACAAGGCTTGGGGCTACATTACGCTGTATTACTGTGAAGAAATTGTAAGGTAAAATCTACATCATCGAGTATAAAAACATTTATCAATTGGGTAACAAGTCGATTTCAAGGGCAGCTCCTGACTCAGTGTAAAAGTTGTCTTTAGACTTTAAATTCTGTGGTAAAAAAAAAGAGAGAAACACTTCAAGTTCCTGTTGAATTTTGAAGTAAACAACATTTTTTGATTAAGGAGCCAAGATCAAAGGAAGTCTATTTATAGACTAATCTGAATTGTGCCCTCTGAATGGCTTCATTTCAAGGAAAACAGCACCACCTAGTGTTCCTGTCCAGTCAACAGGGCTCCTCTGCAGAGGCTGAGGATTCTTAAGGCTCTGAGAATTTACTAATCCTCTGCAATAAAGTCAAGTTCTACTTCTAAAACTCTAAATCACACATTTGTCTCACACAATCTTTTCAGCCTTATTCCTTATTTGATCACAGGCCATCAAAGTCCCATATAACATAGACAGAGGTAATGCTAGTGGGATTCAAACACCGACCAAATAAAAAGGTTTATAGGGAGACAATGCAGTTGGTTGGGCTAAAAAATTTTTTTTAAGTGTTGTTAAATTGGTGCTGTTCCAGGTTCAAAATTCTTGTTTGATGACAAATTCTTTATGTCCTTTTAACGCCTTATAAATCAGCAATCAAAAAAAGAAACATTTTGCTGATGTTTTTATGAACAAAACGTTCTATAAAAATGATAAATGTATAAAACTTCAGAATACAGATATAAAATTAAATTTGAACATTTGGTGTATGTCACTGCTACTAAAAGGGAGAGGTTTGGCTCAGACTTTGAAAAAAAAAATGTTCCTAGGTCATGGACGCACTCACACTCAAAGAAGGTTTAATGCATAATGTGATCATTAGATACACTGATTTTAGGAGATATCATAGGCATTCGTGTTTCATGTGAAGCATAAATATCACACCAAATATTTGTCAAAATCTATTTTAATCAGATTTAATTTCATCACACAAAAAGATTGCATTCAGTGGATGTCCCTTTATGACAGAAGGCACAGACAGATTTCATATAATTTCAGAGCTCCACAGCGGCGCCCATCCCAGAAAAAGCAGCATTTACTTGTATTTGTAGAATCCTTCTCCCGACTTCTTGCCCCATTTCCCCTCTGCAACCAGCTTGTTGAGGAGTTCACTCTGAGCAAAGAGCGGATTGCCAGGATTTGCTTCCGACCAACCTAACGATATAAAGGTATGAAATAAATAATATTAGTTCATTTGAATGAACTTTATTTCTGTCTCTCTTGCAAAAAACATTGTTCCAGTGTGAAAACAACAAGAATCATCATCACTATTACACAGAGGTCAAAGGGATAGGAAGGAACGTTTATTTTTAGACCACACCTCAAAATGCATAATTAATTTACATTATTGAAATAATGAAACAGGAAAAGTAGCAGGTTTGCTGTTTTTACATGAGAAATTACTCAAATAATAACTGGTTAATTTTCTTTCAATCAACTAATAGTTCCAGTGTTACATTTTCCTGTGATTTGGATGCAGAAATGTGAATCCCTAAAGCAACTAAAGAGGTGAGAAAAACAAAATACTCAAGTAACTCAAAGTTGAGCAGTACTGTTACTCAGTTAAATCCAGCCATAGGTCGTATAGCGCCTACTGTATATTTTCCACATGGTTTTACTCACCCTCCATGATAAACTTCATGGTGTCCAGTCCAACATAGTCAGACAGCTCGAAGGGTCCCATGGGATAACCACAGCCGAGTTTCATGGCCACATCTATGTCCTCTTTGGATCCATGGCCTGAGAAAATAACATTACTGAATTAGATGGTCAACATTCAGCTCTGATTGATGCTATTTTCATATCCAAAGTTGTCAATAACAGTTTTCTTTTGCCCCTCTGTTCATTTATTTTGTGTAGGTTTTGCAGACGAAGAGCCAATGTTGGGTAAAAAATACCCTGGCAGTGTAAATTAGGGTTAATGTTAGAACAAAATGTGAGAACAAAAGTGAGATTTTTTTTTTCCTTTAAGCTAGACCGCTCTTTGAACCTAACACTGGTCCAGAAGCATTTAGTTCTCTATGACACAGGAGCAACACCAAAGAAACCTCTCAATTTCTCTCAAAAGGTTGCTTAACCTTGATTCCCCTTTGTATCCTAATTTACATAATTATTGACCCTTCATTAAATACTAAAACATGTTTATTATTGACTTGAATAAAGCATGTGCAGAAACGTACCTCTCTCATACATGCGGATGGCCTCCATGATGTAGGGAACCAGCAGGCGGTTTACAATGAACCCTGGTGTATCCTGAAGAGAGATATGAGTGGGCTGTTGAATATGTATTTCTTAAAGACTACAGCTGTAATGATATCAGACAGTAAACCAGACCTTGCAGGACACAGTTGTTTTTCCGATCTTTTTGCTGAAGTTCACGAGGGAATCGAACGTGTCTTGGCTCGTTGCTGATGTTGCGATCACCTGCGAGAAACTAAGACTTTAGAAACTTCTGATACAGTGTTAAAGCATTCCACAGGTGTCTCACAAACATTTTTTTTCCACTGGCCACTACCTCTACAAGCTTCATCATAGGTACTGGGTTGAAGAAGTGAAGGCCTCCGAATCTGTCGAGCCTGTTGGTGGAGCTGGCGATGTCAGTGACGGACAGGGACGATGTGTTGCTGGCAAAGATGGTGTGTCTAAAGAAACGCAACAGAACAACAGAGCAGTCAGTAACTCGCACCATTTGAACAGGATCTGGTTTGTGCAGCAGTCTAAACATGGGGAAATGTACAGAATACAGGAATTCTGATTAAATAACACTATTTTAAGCTTGAATTTATTTTTTTTCTTGACATTGGTTGCACATGACTCAAGGACCATTTTAACATTAAATAATAATAATGAATTATATCATTTTGGCGATTTGAGCCCACATATTGTGTTTTTAGAAACTGACTGCAGGAGAAATTAGAGTCTGACTGCTGTGGGATTTTTAGACCCATGCTGATACTGACTTTAGAGGGAGAATAATCATGGATAACCAGTATGGTGGCTGATATCAGAATTTTTTGAGCTGGAAAGAAAATAGACATTTTTTGAGAGGATTGGACATACATTTTTCACAACTCGGCAAATGTACCCAGAGAGTTACTTTACAAAACAAAAAGCTTTTAATTAATATTTAACTTTTTTTGTGCATTATACAAACAATTTGTTATCTTGTCAGCCAATTGTATTAATGAAAAAAAATAAATAAGTATCTACCAGTCCTGTTCAGTGTCAGCCAACTGCTGACTGTTCAAAATAACACGAGTAAAGGTCCTTCATATAAATAAGAAAGGCTGTAGAATTTTATTGTCAGATTTTTTTTTCTATAAAAAGGATGCATCTAGAATGACCAACTTATTTAAAACGACTTTAGTATTACTATACAGGCTGTTATTAAAAGAAACATTCAACCAGTGATACAGTTCCTGTTCCATTCCTATATATCTGCTTCTTTTTTTTTTTACTTTGTTGACTTGTTTGTCGGTTTATTTGCTCTGTGTGTTTGCACTTACACAAAGTACTTGGAACTGGTTTGTACATATAGATTAACAGTCCTGGTCTTAAGTGAAAGCAGAAATACCATGTTATCAAAATACTTCATTACAAGTTAAGTACCGGTACTTAAGAACTGAATACTGTAGGACAGTACTGTATATTGGATACAAAATATTACGTATCAGAGGTGTAACAAGAACAACAGTTTTACTCACTGAAGTATCTTAGCTGAAGTACTCATTATTTATTATAGAGACTGGATCACTTGACTGTTATTATTATGATCGTAGAATAGTGTGCTGTCCTACATCACTACTGTGCAACAATAACTGACAAGATTTCTACATGACTTTCTGTATTATATATTTTGTAGATGCAGTTTGCACATACTGGTTCCTGGAGAAACAATCAGGTTATAACTGATGCTTAAAGCTGATAGATAAGACCGTACGTACGCTGGTGCCACTTTGTCGAGCCCACCAAAGAGATCCTGTTTGACCTTTAGATTTTCCACGATGGCCTCCACCACGAGATCAGAGCCCTGAGCAGCAGAGCCAGCATCTGTTGAGGTCGACATGTTCTGCAGAGCTTTCTGGACGAACTCTTCACCCGCCTGAAACCAACCAAAACACAATTAACATCACTTTTCACTCTCTCATGTTTTATTTTTCCTCCTTTGTCTGGTGATCTGGTGTCTCACCTCAGGCTTATCGGCAAACTTCTTCTTCACCACTCGTCTAAGGTTCCCTTCAATCCCTTTGAGAGCCTTTTTGAGGATGTCTTCATTTGTGTCCACCAGCGTCACAGAGTGGCCGGATGATGCAGCAACCTTTGAGATTAAAGTCACTGGTTAACTAGAGGACCACACAGTACGTGGTAGTGCTGGAGGATTATTTTAGAAAACACTAAAAAAAAAAAAGTTTAAAAGTTAAAACGTTTGTCCTAAACATAAAGAAAAGGGACTGCAATAATTATCATTTGCAAAGAGTTTATATTTAATGTTAAACCTTTATTTTTGTAAATTTACCTGAGTATTAACACAATTTACTTCTTCAATAATGCACAAGTGCATATATTGAGACTGTATATAGTTAGTAAATACCAGTGGTGGAATGTAACTAAGTACATTTATTTAAGTACTGTACAATTTTGAGGTGCTTGTGTATTTCCATTTAATGCAATTTAAAAACTTAAAAATTATTATTTTATCTTTAAATTACATCCCATAACAGTAAGTTAAATAGTTAAGATTAGCCTTACTGGAGAAAATGAAAAGGCTGCTTACGTAAAGGCATCAAAACAAAAAATCTAATAATATATTTAGAATGTAAATAAAACAGTCTGAGTGGGGGCATTCTGAATAAAAATAACTTTTACTTTTTAAAGTACATTTGATGCTGATGCTTTTGTACTTTCACTTAAGTAAGTTTTGAAAGAAGGACGTTTTCTTGTAGTAAATAACTTTCACATTGTGGTATTATTGCTTTTCATGAAGTAAGGGGTTTGAATACCTCATGGACTTCAGCTCAGATCTGTAGCACAAACACGGCGAGCAACACCTGGTGGCACAACGTGTGTCCTGCAGTTCATCTGAGTTGAATCCTTAAGGTATCATGTTATGTCACACAGCTGAGTGTAATGAATGACCACTGAACCGACCTGTTTCACAACACAGCTTCCTTACGTGATTAATCAGTGACTCTGCTTTAAGACAAGAAAAACATTTCCTATGAGAGACGTGTCAAAGCTTTTATTTTGAAAAGCTCTATGACATGGGACAGAATATTGCAGGTTGGAAAGCTTGCACGCGACACAAAGGTGCTTTGTTGGAGGAGTTTTCTCTCTTTCAAAAGAGAAAACAGTTCAGGCGTGAAGACGAACTGCTTTTTTGTTTTTTTTGGGGTTTTTTTTTTACTTATATGTGTGGTAAGCCGTTTGGCTCTGTTAAAGAGCAGCTGCTGCACCAAGTTAGCTACACAAAGCTACTTGCTAAGCTACATGGCGAACAGAGAGCGCTCACCTGTGCGATCCCTGCTCCCATCTGGCCCCCTCCGATGATCGTGACATTCTTGATAACAACATTCCTGACAGCAGAGGAGGAAAAACCTCTGCAGACCTGGTGAGAGAAGAAGGCCATGCTGCTGCTGCACTTCAGGGCTCAGACTGACCCGGGATCCGCTGGGAAGGAGGAGGAAGGTCGGCGTTCACGTGATCACACAGACTCTGCAGCGACCTTTCACACAGATCTGTCAGGTCAGAGTATTAATGTTTACACAAAGGTTATTTTCAGCGTTGTATGATAACAACTGATTATGGATCAGCATTTCATTTTTTTATTGTGATTTTGGCAGCCAACGATTAATGTAAAATACGACTTACAAGTAAAAGTCCTGCATTCAAAATAAAAAAGTGCTACGATAATTGTAAGAAAAAAAATCAACGTGCATATGCATATAGAATGAGCATGACAATGCCATGACAATATTTAATATACACTATTCGTACAATTTCTATTTTCCTCGTGTACTGTAATGCACTAATTTAATGGAGTATCATGAGTAAAATTCCTCGTCATGAAGAATTGCTTTCCACTGACTGTGTTATATTCCTATCTTTTTAATTATTGTGGAATATTATGCTGTTTTTAATGGATAACAAACAAATACTTGGAGTACTTTAATTCCAATGTCTTAGTTTGGCTAGTCGCAACATATCATGAGTCTTTTGTAAATATCAAAAGTAACTTATTAAAGTTAGTACAATAAAATATTTTCTTCTGTAAGTCTTTAAGTCAATGCAACTATCCATCCATCCAACCAACCAACCAACCAACCAACCAACCAACCAGATGTAAGTTCCTGTGCCGTACCTGTATTTCTGTTTTTTTATATATATATATATATATAGATATATTCTTTCATCTGTCCTTTTGGCTTGT
>JAOWBC010001255.1:9829191-9840015 GCA_028566105.1 Hypoplectrus providencianus | reverse complement strand
ACAGACAGACAAACAGACAAACCAACGCTACCGAAAACATAACCTCCTCCTTTGGTGGAGGTAATAAATTAATGGAATTACAGTCCCTGATCGTAACCAAAAGATAATATCAAAAACCTGTAGTTATCTTCTATTTAACTTCATACAGGATTTACACAACATGATTGTAACAACACTTTTCTGGGCCAGCACAAATTCAGTGTGCAGTTCAATGGCATACACAAGCACATACTACTCCCTCAATACAGTTTGATAATTCAGATTCATTTCATTGTACACTTACGTAATTATATATTCATAAACAAACACAGACACACACTATAAGTGATAATAACATTGTCTTTACAAGCTATATTTCTTATCATACATGGTTTCATCATACATATGGTTTCCACCATATCACATATCCAGGCATAGAGTCGCCAAATCCACAATGCCCTAATGTTTTCCATAAACAACAAATATCAGCTATTCTCACTGTATAAACATGGGTTTGGCTTACAAGCCCTTAGGGTTTGTTTTTTTTTTGTTTGTTTTTTTTTACCACTGGGGCATCTTCTTATTGTATTGTGTATTTCTTTTATTTTATTATATGCACAAATTTAGAATGTATGCCTTTTATCCTTTTTGCAGATGTTGGGGACCATCATGAGGAGCCCGAACCATCCACTGCATGGCATCTTTGTTCACCAGAGGAGCAGCAGTAGACGTCTCCTCTCGCTCCGCTGCAGGACAGAGACTCAGAAAATCTTTTGTCCCTACAGCCATCAGGCTGTCAGTTAATTATGGTAATGCTAATGCAATAGCATAAAAGCATTATAAAAGTAGATTTTAGACAACAAAAGGAAGGTGGAATGAATCAATAAAAATAATGGTTGAAGCTACTAGTTCATCCAAAAGAAAGTAGCAGAAATAAAAAAAGAAAAAAAAATGTCTCAAGAATGAGATTTAGACATCACACTTGTGATAATGGGTAAACATGCAATGTTTGTGCATTATCACATGCAGTGAACAGTGGACCATGTCATCGTTCACTGTTTAAAATATAAAGCAAAATTCTCGAAAACAGGCTGAAAAAGAAAAACATTACATTAGAATTAAGGGAATTACACTAATTTAATTTGGAATCAAACAGACCTCATAAAAAGAATATATGTTTTTTTTCTTTTTGTTGTTGGGGTTGTTTTTGCAGGACAGTAGTCAGAAGTTCAGTTTGATCCACACTCTCAGAGGGTGGCAGTAATGCAAATAAATGCGTGTTGGACAGTTTGCTTTTCACGCTCCACACCAGTAAGCGGCGGTAATCAGCTACCGCCTTAACCGGAAGTAAAACAAGATACACAACCTGCGGAGGAACACACGTGGGTACACAGGGTTATCCAAGTAATGCGGTGTTGTTAACTTAATTAAAACAACATGTCAAGGAGGCAGACAGCCACGTTAAAAGAAAATCCTGTTTCTGAAGTGGAACCCGATGTGGAGGAGATCCAGGACGCCCCGCCGGAGACCAGACGGACCCGAAGTGGCCGCAAAGTGCGCACCCCTGCTGCACTGCTGGACTCACAAGCCCCGGTTAGGACTCCCAGCCGGAGAACCAGGAGGTCTGTTCTCCAGGAGCTGCCGGCTGTAGAAGAGAAAAACACGGAGGAGACGGAGCAGAAACTCGAGAGTCTGGCCGAGGAGAAGCTCAGTATGCCTGCCCAACCGGAGCCCAGTACCGTGTCGGAGCCAGCGGAGCCGCACACGGAGGCTGCGGCTGATACGGGCAGAGCCACCGGCCTTAGCGGCAGCGGTGACGGTCCTCTGTCCGTACCCGTACCGGCAACAAGGCCGCCGACGAGTTCCGAAACTGCCCCAAAGAAGCCTCGTCTGGGATCAAGTGAAAAACAAACTCCGGTCATACCTCTGGGAAAACCCAAATCTGGGAGAGTGTGGAAGGACCGCAACAAGCAGAGGTAAGGAGAGTATAAAAGCACGCACGAATCCATCATAATGATCCAACAATATATTATACAATAGCATAACACTGAAAGGGGACATTAATAATAATTTTACACATTTATTCAAGCACAGTTTTGAGTGCAGGAATCTTTACTTATATTGGAGTACTTTAACTTACTTCCACCTCCATCTTCGCAACCTACATGCCTCTGTGGCAACGATATTGTATGCTACTACCAGGGCTGGAATATGACATGAATATGGATTTAAGTATATTTGCAAAAGTACGACATGTAGTAAAATGTTGTGGTACTTGTACTTGACTTGAGTTTTCCCCTTTTGTTTAACATTACATACTACTACTGCTACTCCACTACAGTGTGAGGCACATATTGGACTTTTTACTGGTTAGTAGTTACTTTTCAGTTCAAGAACTAACACAGTGATACATTTAAAGTGCTTCAACTTAACTTAAAGTTAAAATGAGCTATGTCTTTACAAAAGTAAATGCTGTGTTTATATGAGTCCATCAACACGAAATAATCCTACAATATAATTGTAATACATAGAACAATCTGAGTGGACCTATTCTACACTATGTTTAATTTTGATGCTTGGAGTACATTTCGATGCTGATAACTTTTTTTTTTAATATATAAATGAAGTGCTGCTGACCATGTTATATCACGTATTGTCCACTCCATTTTAAAAACCGTCTATCAGTGCCAGAGAAGTCCCTGGCCTCATGGAACTTTACATGAAAGTATTCTCGTGAGGCACAGATTTTATTCCCAGTGTTGGGATTAGACCGTTGTAATCGGTGTGTCCCCTTTTTAAACGGAATATGTATGAGGGACACTGTGAAGAGTGTTGCCGCGTCGTGTGAGAGAAATAAGCTATTCTTATAGTGAAACAAGCCAAAAAGTAGAGACTAGAGAAGTAAACAAAAACAAACAAGCAGCCACAGCTACCACAAGGTGAAAGCCATAAAATGAGTTTATATTGCATCTGCATAAAAACTACATCAGTATATAGTTTACCACAAGTCAGAAGGAAAATTAAATGAATTGGATATTTGGATATTAGTTTATTAGTGAAGACAGTGAACTGTGCTGCATCTCTTTTATTTTTATATGTGCTGGCACATTCAACGCATCTGTACACAGTTTTAAATCATGAGACAGACAGAAAGGAGACACATAGGGAAGAAAACCCAATTAACAGCTTCATTTAGAAACAAACCCAAAGAACGTCACCACCGTTACTGTCACCAACAAGCAAGGCTACAGAAAAGCAAGCCAAAAGCCAATCATAATAATTAGCAGAGGTGGCAGCCCTGACTGCAGTGCATCTTATTGTTTGTGTAACTCTGCTCTTCAGGTTTTCTGCACTTGTAAGAGACAAACCGCTGTGCACATCTTGGGAAAAGAAGATGGCAGCGAAGCGGGAGAAGGAGCTGGTAAAACAGTTTTCTTTGCAGCTTAAAGAGGACAAAGCCAGACAGAAAGAGGTGAGCCAGAGCTGTTTGATGATTTCACTGCAACCTATTGTAACTTATTTGCAGTCTTTTAAAATTATTTCTTCCCTGGCTCTATAGGAAAAGAGGAAAAGGCGAGAGGACAACTTGAAACGCCGTGCAGAGAATGAACGCAAAGCAGAGATTGTACAAGTGGTAGGTCGACACATGAAACAATATGCGGGTTGAATGTTTTCTGACACATTTGAGTCCAGTTGAATTTATGGAGGAAGATTTTAACTGCTTCAGACTGCAATAAAAACATACATGATCAAGTTAAAAGCTGGTAGTTATAGTAACACAAGCTCATCTTTCTCTTCGCCTCCCCTGTGTGTTCCACAGATCAGAAACACAGCGAAGATCAAGCGGATGAAGAAGAAACAACTGAGGAAAATTGAGAAGAGAGACACACTGGATCTGCTGAACAAGTCTCAGAAGCAGAGTGGGAAAGCCAAAGGGCAAAAAAATCTAAAGGCTGACCAAAATTTGAACTAAAGACTGAGAAAATAAACATGTCTACATTTATTTTCATGCGTACACATCTTGCCAATAAAAGCCTTTTCAAAGCAGAAGTATATTTGACTGGAAATGTTGCACAATGGGTGTGATCGCTGCTGGTTATGTACTAAAATGATCAGCGAGCGACAGTTTACCTTTATCTGTTTTTCTGATTATTGTTGGCCTGTTTTTAATTTTTCCTGTTTCTCTGTCAAAGTCATCCTGTATAACATCACATAGGATCAACTTTGTTTTCCCTAAATGATTTAAAATTAAAGTCTTACTGTTCATTATGTTGCCTTATTACGTAATTGATATCTGGGAAAGCTGCACATGGGTTGGTTAAAAAAGCACATCCATAGGTATTTAATACAGTTTGGTGGCTCTAGGATTTGGCTGACTGACTAAATAGCTTTTGTTTTTAAATTAAAAAGCAAGTTTATGAAAACTATCAAAATCAGGCCTTTTTATAAATTCAGAAACGGCCTGGCACTAAGAACATGCAATTCATCCATATTCTCTTCTTGTAATAACAGGAAAATCTTATAAATCCCACTTTTTATTTTCTTAATTTCCTCCTATTGCTTTGTCTACAATTTAAAAAAAAGGGAAATAAACCACATTTTTAAGCAACACAATACACATAATGAAACCATTAGAGTCAAGCCACCCTGTATGTGTACTGCCAGGCCTAACTGATAAACGGGCCAGGATAACATTACACAACTAGTTCATCACATTAAATCTATACAAACATGGTGACTGCTTACTGAGTATTATCTGATTATCTGATATTGTCTGAGGTAAAGAGAATGATAAGATCTGGAGATCCAGATCTGCTCCGAAAGGTGTAGCATGTCAAACCAATTTCATGGAGGAGCCTTACTTTGCTCTGTTTATTCTTTTGATGCTGGTGACATAGATGATGAGAAATTAGGAAAAAAAATACAGTTTGGTCAGTTAAAAACACATTTATAATAATAAATGTATCCAAATATGGGAAATATTCACTGTTGCCAGTCTCTAAAGTGTAAAGTTCTTGGACTTTATTTTATGAGATAGTAAATGTTCACCAGGTTGATTCTGACTGTAGGTTAGACAACACAGTGGTGATGGCTTTATCTTTGGCTTTAAGCATCACAATAGTCTTGACACTTAACAAAATGTAGTAAAATTAAGGTGATATTTGATCAGTTATTTAGCAAATTAATGAGGCAGTTGTTCTAACCTCACATTAGAGGACTTTTATTAGCAGACTACAATTAATTAAAAGCAGGAACACCACAGTATAAAAGTCCTGCATTAAGAAAAATAATTATGAAACTATCATCAGGAAATGGCTTTAAATATTAAAAGTAAAAGAACTTGCAGCAAGTGTTACTTTATGATGATGGATTGTTATTCAAAAAATAAAAATGCCACAATTACCCCAAAACAACCAACATGTTTTTTTTGTCAAATGAATAGCCAACTTTAAAAAAAATTATGATAAGGAAACTGGAACCAAAAAATCACATATGTATAAAAAGCCAATTCATTATCTATCTATTGACTAATCAATGAGCTGCTGTTCTTATATAGTATACTGTTGGGCTGTTTCATTTCTAACTTCATAATAAGAGCTCTTCATCCAACATTTGTGCAAAAATCTGTACGATTAGTTGCTCAAGCTGTCACATAATTGTGGGGATATTAAAAGCACAATGTCTCTGACTAAAAGTCAGAGTAGAAGTAGAAGAAAAAGTAGAGTATAATTACAAAGTGGCATGAAAATAAAAGACTCAAGTAGATTACAATCGCCTCAAATTTGTACTTCTTACAGAACATAGCTAGATTCTGAGTAATATATAAAGATATAAGGATGTACCAGTATTATTAAAGCATTAATGCTAGGCAATGATCTTAATTTAACCCCCAATAACCCACTTGTATCAACCGTGACACATAACTTTATAATGCAGCGTCTACGTAAATGAGCGCATCACAAGACTGTGGTTTCAGTGGAAAATATGCTATTGTATGTTCACCCAAAATAGCAGAGTAAATTTGGAGAGCAAGTAGTGAACAAAGACACCCTGCTTTCCCCATCACCTTTATTCTCATTCCAGGGGCTTTACATGGCATCCGTGACTGAAGTGCACACTACTGTCTTTGTGCCACACAGTGGGACAACTCCTTCAGTTTTTCACCAACCTGTTTGCCTTGTGAGTCCTTTATGTTGCAGTAGAATAATGTGACATCCTTGAAAACACGCGGACAAACAAAGCTGTTACACAGAGGTGACAGATGTGGGAGGAATGATCATCCTTCAAACACCTTTAAAGCCCGGTGTCTTTCATGTCATATTTCATGCCCGTCACTCAGAATATAAAAGGCAGGTTGGCAGGAGGTTGCGCATCAGATGGTGATCTTTTTTAAGAGCGGAGACGAGAAAAAGCAGCATTCACATTACAGCACAAGGCAGCAATATGGGGAAAATCCAGAAAAGTTTGGTAAGTAAACTCTTCTCTGTCTTTAGGGGTGGAGTAATTTTATTGACTTTTTTGCATAACTTACATTTATTTTTTGTATTTTTATCATTTAGTTGTTTGCATTTTGAATGTTTTTAAATATAGTTTTCCTTTTTAGGTACAACAGAGATTTAAAATGCTTCTTGCAATAGTGATAACGCTAATTCTCATTGGTAAGTGAACATGTTTGCCTTTTTTTCATTCACTGCTATTTGTTGGAAAAGACACACAGTCCTCTCTCTATATTGATGTTCAATTTATTGATTTAAAGCATCAGCCAGCGGCCAAGCTACCACTCGATCAGCTACCACCAAAGCAGCAACAACCAGAGCAGCAACGACCAAAGCAGCAACCACCGGAGCAGCTACAACCAAAGCAGCTACGACCAGGGCAGCAACGGCTAGAGCGGCGACCACCAAAGCAGCTACAACCGAGGCAGCTGCCACCAGGGCAGGGACTACTAAGGCAGCTACTGGCGCAGCCGCCACCCGCGCAGCTACGACTAAAGCAGCCGTGACAGCAGCAGCTACCACGAAGGCCGTCGCAGGAACGACTTTGGCTACAAACTCGACAAACATCACCACCGCAAACGCTGCTGCTGCTGCACATGCTGGGATCACGTACATGAACATTTTTGTCTGGTGTCACTTTAGTGTCATTCTCTACAAGTTCCTCTTCACACTGTGATGCATTTATTTACTTTAACTGAATGCAGAAACACATAATGTTAATAATCTAATCCAATATTCATGTTATGAAGCGCTTTTGTTGATAGGTTTCGAAAATCTAGATGATCCAGTGTCTGAAAATGTTAATAATTATGATAATAATAAAAGTATGGTAGAACTTGGAGTATCTTGCTTGTTCTTTTATTGTTGAAAGCATGAAATATTTGACTGACGTTTTTCAAAGCTGCTGCGGAACATTTCCCCTCACAAGCAATTATGAAAGGGCTTTAGGACAAACTTACCAGTGTTTTTATTTATTTAGGTTAACTTTTTAAAGTGTTTGAAGTGAATAGTCTTCTATGAAATATTAGGCCTATATATCAAATCTATGCAAAGTAAATAAATAATATAATCCACCTTCAACTGAATGTCATGAACGTGATCAACATTCAATGATAAATACATGATAAAAAATAAATAAATAAATAAAGAGGCATGAAGCACAATAATATGTTGACTTTTGAACAAAAATAGAGCGCACCCTGTTAAGAGCAAACTGATACTTCATCCTTACTTTTTTTTATTACTTAATCTTCTACATTGTGTTCTTTCCTTCTAACATCTATTTTGCTCCTCAGCTCTGATGATGCATTGGTGGTGTTATCCTGGGTGTGACACCATTCATCACATTGACCTGTTAAAACTGAGACTATTTGCTAAAGTGTCACTGTTAAAAAAGAGATAAACAAACCCCACCTATGTTAAAAGAATGGTGACTGATGCACCTTGTCCACATTACAAATGGGGGGTGGGGGGTGGGGGGGTGTAATGAAGAAGGACTGGTCCTAGTCACATTTAAGGCCAAAAATCTGCTGGTGTGAGTTTCAGAGTTTTGGAGAAGCTTGTAAGGCTCAAAGTGGCAAAAAAAAAAAATGATGTTTAAAACTGCTGTGTGTCTGCCAGACTCAGTTACTGGAAATCATTTCCTGACTTTGTTGTGATCTGCTTTTGGCAAAACTACACCCTTCAAGAGGAAGAGTGCATCAACTTTAAGCACCACAAACTCATATCATGGTCAAAATGATCAATGAAAGTGCCATGTGGCTACAGGTTTTTGTTCAAACCAAACAAGAGCACACGTGATACATCAAATCAACTGAGACTGTTCAGGTGATTGAACGTGCTGAGTCAGGTGTGCTGTGTGATAGGCTGGACTCAAAACCTGCAGTCACACCCAGCCCCTTGATCATTCTGACACCCCTGTGTTATATCCCACAGATGGAAGGCATCTTAGTGGTGCAACACTCGAAAACTCCCAACAAAACAATAAAGATAAATAGACAGGGCTACAGGTACAAGAAAGTTATGCATTTTGATGTGGAGTCAACTGACACTTCCACTGATGTCACATGTGAAAATCCTGAGTCACAGGGTGTGAATGGGTGTGAAGCTACCTGCACAGGCGCTGTAAAGCCTTTATAAGTACAGTGTAAATAAACCTCACGTGACATTGAGAAAACATACAGAAATGAACAGGTTGTGTAATCACAGGTCTTGGGGAGCACTATGCCTACTGCACTTCAAGAAAAAGTTCTATAAAGCCTTAAGTCCAGGGGTTTCAATCCCATTTTAGTTCACAGGTGTTAAGCAGGGCCAAGGAGAAACCTGAGCGCAGCATTTAAAGATGACTCCTCTCCTTCGCCACGCTCAAGAACAACCAGCACCACAGCAGATGCAGTTCAGGCACTCATTCTTTCACTCATCCTTAACTGCTTATCTGAACTTGGGTTCCTGGGGCCTGGAGCCAATCCCAGCTGATATTTAGTGAGAGGCGGGGTAAACCCTGGACAGGTCATCAGACTATCACAGGGCAGACAATGTGACATAAACAACCACTCACACTCTCATTTACACCCATGGGAAGCTGACGACCATTTCATACTGCTGTTAAGATCTCTAGCATTATTTTCCTTACAGATTCATTCTGGATCTGCAACAGTAATACTACTGTCCCTTCACATCGTGGACTGGAGTAGGAGGAGACGTAGTGCAGTGTTTAAAAGCAGCAAGAACACTTTCGTCATTGCGAGTGCTTTCAAAACAGTAATTGCCTGCCGTGCTGTTTCTTGCTTTAGAGATTCTACATACTAAAGCAAAGTTATTCTGCATTTTGCAGACTCGATAGGGCGTTACAATTTTAATGATATCGTCCACTGGCTTTCTTATCACCTGAGTGCTGGTTGCACAAATTATATGATCGTCACATATTGAGTAGAAATAACATCAGGGAGAGTGGGATTGATACATCAAACACAACAACCTACATTTAGCTAACTTCCCTTACTGATCTAAAAGACACACAAGAAAAGTAAGGCATCTTACTGTCGTTGACGTAGTGTTCTCCAGTCGGCCATATTGGGCTATCTGGCGGGCTGCCTCAGGCCCTCGGGCAGCATGTTTGACACCCCTGGCAGAAGTAACGTCTCGGTTGTGGGCGAGAGAGTACACATATACAAAAATTAAAAAACACGTAGAGGTGTTGAAGAGACAGAGAACCAGACTTCTGTAGCTACATTTCTGCATGAGGCTAGCAGCTTCAGGCTATGTTAGCTGCTACTAATCAAACATACCTGTATTTCCGGCAAACTGTCGGCTGGTACGTTGCATCGTGGGTAATGTAGGCAGCAAATTAAAGAAAAAAAATTGCGCTTCATGTCGTTAAGAAATAATTGAACAAGTGTCTGAGTGGTGAAATTATAAAAAGTAGACCAGTAATGTAGATCATAAGGACTAACGCTGTTTGACCACAAGGGGGTAGTATTACATCATCTTTATAGACACAACTTGTTGTCTAACATTGCCCAAAGTACCTGACATCAATCTACCAACACTGTTCAACAATTTAAGATTTATTTCTGATTTGAAAATAAATCGAAGTTTGGTCTTGTAGTCTTAACCTTTATGTCGTAGCTTTTTTCTACTTATTCGCTTGATGCAGCTGTACCAAGAAATTGTACTGAATTGAAAAATAAATACAAATAGTCTATTGGGAAAGAAGTTATGATCAAAAGGCTTGGAGTAGGTTAAAATAGCAATAAGCTGTCCATTTTAATGATAGAATAAACTTCACAATATACTTGTGATCAGTCGAAAAGTTTATCTGTACAACAAATCATTTAAGTAATGTGTATGATATATTAAATATTATATTATATTAAATAAACTAAATATTTTTGTATCATGTGCCTTATACCGGAAGCAACACATACCTTTCATTGAATTTTGTGGTATTTTAGGGTTTCCTTAAAAATAACCAAAAATTTGAAAGTGTAGGAAAGGAAACACACTCAACTCTTCCCAAAACTTGGAAATTTTATTTACAGTTCAAGTCAGTCACATGCAACATTTTCTTAAAATGAATGAACATGAAATTAGCAAAAACAAGAAAAGAAAAAAAATGCATATTATTTTCTCCAAAATAGCAATATACAAAAATAGAGCTTACAAATACTGTACAGCAATTGTCTCCAAAAATATTCTGCTGCAGAATTCTTAGTTTTACAAACAATGTCTGTGAGAGTCCACAAACATAATCAGTGTTAACAAAAAGGGGGGAAAATAATGTAAATCATGCAGGTGTTTTTCATGATTATTTTAATATATTTTTTTCAGCAACAGAGATTATTTTAAA
>JAOWBC010001255.1:9799038-9812214 GCA_028566105.1 Hypoplectrus providencianus | reverse complement strand
CAATTTGATCAGTGGACATTTTAAAGAAAAACCTCAATGAGGGATTGAAGAAATGAGGCTGTTATAAAGGCAGTGATTTGGTGAATTAGACAGTCCTTATCACAACCATGATCAAAACAACAAATGAGAGAATGTTCTTTGGATGAATGGTGCTAGTCTATCAAGTTGAGTTCAGCCGACTGGTAGTCCATGCCAGTCCTCAATAAAGCTCCTCTGTCACTCCGTAGGTGCCCTACAGCTAAGTGATAAAATGAATTTTAATTTTACTTTTCACCTATTTATATTGCCAATCATTTAACAAAGGCAAACGTTTTTGCAAATTCAAACACCTTCCATGACTTTAAAGCTAATCATAGTTTTAGCTCAGCACTGCTTCCTGTTACTAAATAGTTTTCTGTGCATCTAAAAATATCTACTACCCCTCTCCCCCCTCTGAAACTGAAGGGCCCACTCAGGACCAAAGCCAAACTTGCACGCTTCACTGGGTATAAATCTAGTTGTGCAAAAAAAAAATGTTAATGTACAGTGAGGCCGCACTGACAGAGCTATCACAACAACTGAAGCAGTATACCAGTTACAAATGCAATGCTATTGTGAGCACATCTCACATGGAGGATAATTCAACAAGACACTAAACAGCACTCAGAGTAAAATGTGATGACTTAGTAACAAGCTGCATCTTCTGGTTGGAAAGGGCAGATGTGATGTGCATCTGCTCACCTCCTCCTACTATTTCTGCCACCAACTGCCTCTCTCACTTGGACATTCTCACATGGCCTCACCCTGTTACATAACCAGCAAAAAGACCACGCACAGCACATCACATCACATCACATTCATAGGATACGAGTGTGAGTGGGCAAATCACTCCTCTTATTCATTGTGGACAGTTTCCTGTGGTATGATGAAATAGGAAAGAAAAGAATATTCACCACTACTGTGAAATAATAAAAAGAACAGAGAGGAGGCGGCTGGACAGCACATTATACAGCCAAAGGGTTAACAGTTTAGCATTAAAGTGCCTGTTAACTGATATTATAACAAAGATGGAAAACAAGAAATGTATCCCGTAAGTGTAGTGGTATCCGACCAGAAAAAAATTTGTTTATGTGCCGTGGGTGGTGTGCCCACTAATCACTATTGTAAGCTCACTAATCTTTATGTAAGAGATAAGATAAGGACATTTTGAACTCCAGAGTATTCTTTATCCCACTGAAAAGTTACTTCAAACCCTTTATGATCTAAAATCCAAACTGTTATGTTACATTATAAAGGATGCCAGGCTAAGATGAATGCAAAACCAGGTGCTTTTTAGGTTTAGCCAACAAGCCTGCAAATAGTAATCCAGAAAACAATTTACTTCAGCAGACAATGCAAGTCATTCATTGGGACAGGACAAATATTACATATGAAAATGACTCAACCTTTAGATATTTATATACACTCCACTCCTCTTTGAAACTGAATGACCCTAGAGACCATTCTGGAGATCTAAAGTGAAGATTGAGAAACAGACTTACATACAGGCTAGATGTTGGAAGAATTACAACTGATGCAATATTACCAGTTCCAGTGAAGACTCGATTTAAACCATTCAGAGAACTGATGTTCCTCTTCATAGGAACTCTTAGCTTCAAATGAGAATAACAACACTGCCTCACTAAGTAAGGAAAAAACTCTGTGTTATATTTTCCCTGTTTGATGGCTGTTAAATGATTTTACTTTTAGACATGCTGTTCTTAATATTTATTAACCCAAACTACAGGAAACACCTATTAATAGACCATTTCCTCAATGAGTTTTCACTTATTTGGATCACAAAGTGGTTTCATTCTGACCTGTGCCATGTCAAAGTGACTTTTATGCACACTTAAAAAAAAAACAAAAACAAAACATGTCTACGATAAAGTAGGTGCCACACCTCAAACTTATTATTCATTAACAGAGGCAATTATCTTAATTGTAAAATGTAAGAAATGTCCATTCATGTTTCTCGGTGATGTCTTTAAGTGTTTTGTTTTGTCATTGAAAACCTGAAGATGTTCAGTATAAAATAAAATAAAGCTGAAAAAGGCAACATTTAGCGGCTAAAAGAAGCTTTTTCTGCCATTTTTGCACTTTAACAATTAATTGATTATCATAAATCTTCATAAATCTTGGTACATCATCAAGATTCTGTAAGAACCATGGTTTTAAGCTTCTCTTTCCCAAACAAAACCTCTGACCTCTGATGTTTTCAAAAACCCAAGGTCATTCTTTAACATCTGACAGGGGAAACCTTCCTTTGTCCTTGCTCAGCTATTACGTAACTGATTCATAATACAATGTGATGACAGTAGAGCCTAATCAAACATAATGAACACACAAGTCTACCCTACTCACGACCAATTGTAGCTGAACCATTAGTATACACATCACATAGACAAATGATGACCTTTGGACCCACGACGTTTCACATATTTGTGTCATGTGGTAAAAAAAAAATGTTTCAGGAAGCTGCTGAGTAATAGTGTCACTGTCCTTTTTTCCATGGAAAATGCATCATGTTAATGAAATGAACTCTTGTAGTCTTCCAAAATGCCCCATTTAAAATATTTTTTTACTGTATGAACTTAGAGACATTTCTTTTTTGATTATTTCTTTGTTTTGTCATATTATCAAATATCCAATCCCCACCCCTCCAAACTTTGGCTCTGTTCAGTAGTTTTTGTGATCAGCCCACAACATCACATTCACAAGATGCTATGCGAATGAGAAGTGGAAATTTCCACTAGCAGCCACAGCCGGCCATGAGATTTGCACATCTGAAACTTAATATGCCAAAGGGCAGCAACAAACACCGGGGCCTCAGAGGCAGAGCAAAAGGGCTCTTCAAAATGTGCTGGCTGCTGTAAGTGAAATGCCCACATTCATATGATATTGAACTTGATCACCACAATTTCAGCGTTTTGAGTGGGAGAGGTTATGAGGCACTGGCAATTCACATATCTGACCTTCCATCAAAAGGTAATTTCTTCTAGCTGAAATGTTTTATGGCAGCAGTGGCTATTTGAGATCATCTTTTCTGTCAGAGAGGAGGAAAAACAAATCTGTTATAACATATATAAACTGCAAGCCAAGGATACAGCTGTCAAGGAGGGCTTTAGAAAGCTTAAAATGACTCTTTTCTCTGGTTTAACCTATCATCGTGCTATGTCTTGAGAGGAATGAAGTATGTGATATTGAGGATCAAACAACCCATTACTTATGAAAGTAGCCAATCATTTTTCCACTTCAAGCCCTAAAATATGTATTACAAAAGGCTTGTTTTCCTGACATTGGACCAAGTTCTACAGTAAGTAGGTCGCCGTAACTATAACTCCACTTATGGAAATGTGGGAGGCACAGATTTGAGTGGAGTTGACAAGGTCAACCTCATGCCGGCTGCTGATAGAATTCCAGTTACTGCATTTAAATCTAATGCCAGACCATGTATCATCAACCCCACTACATGAATCTGTTCACAAGAGCATGCATTTAATTAAGGCAGCTAACAGTAAGGACAATATGATCAGGATTTTTTAAATAAAACATATTTGAAAAAAGAAAAAAAAGGTTTTTTTAGTTCAACAGGTGCTCATGGACATGCTGTTTGTTTACACTGGTCTTTTGATATACTTGTGTCAAGTGTTATGTGTACCATAACAGTGATTGGTTATTCCATACATGCAATCTGACTTTTCAACATTCCAAAGCAAATTATAGGTTATAGAAGAGAAACTTTTTAGAAATTCCTAGCTACTTTCAACCGCAAGCCCATAACTAACCATATAAACAAGCTATATGTCCATCATAACGTTAAATATGTCATGGTCTTCAGCATAATGTATATTAACAAAGTCACAAAAAGCCTTAACTTTTACAGTTGCTTTCTAATAATAATATAATTTTTGATTAAAAACGTCTATAACTTTGAAAAGATGGTGCTTTTAATTTGATGGGATGTTAAGAGACAAGGCATTCTATGAACAAGCACCTGTAATTTTTTGTGTACCGCAATTATTATTAATCATGGTGTAGGGGCTTGTCAGTCAGATATATATGAGTAAGCCCAACCTCTGAACAAACTCCTTATGATTTATCTGGAAAATCTAAAGGGTTACAACATGAACTTAAAGCATCTAAAGTGTGTTATGACCTTTACTTTATTTGCTCTTTTCCTCTCCCCCCTCCTCTTAAGCCCCATCTTTCCTTAGTGGACTCTGATAGTAACACAAGCTGACACAAACAAGAGGAACTGACACACACAGCTGTCTCATAGCAGTCCTGGCGTCCCATATCCAGTGCCACATTTTTCTGAGTTTTTTTTTTCTACTACCAGTGCTCCATGTCACCTCATTAACTGTCACTGTTTGATTGTTAAAGATTTACTTTTTCCTAATCTTAACATTTTTTTGTGAACTGTTTGTTGACTTCTGAGAGTAATCAATCTGAAAATAACTGTTGCAAAACAGTGCAACCGAACAGGATGATATTCAAATTGTAGTATGTCTGATCTTATGCTACCTACTTTAGAGAAATAGGACCCTTGGTCTGCAAGGTGCAGGGTCACAGACACTATAAATAAAACCTGGAGTCATGTGAGGGTGAGTAAGTCAGGCTGAAACATGAAAACAACCTGAACCCAATACAAGTCAAATCAGTTCTCAGGGCTATCCACCACTGACCTGCAGGAAATGAGCATATATTCTGACTGAGACATAAAGAAGCATGCAAAGGTGTCAAGTTCCCAAACTATGCCTAAATATAAACTAATTCTATTATTAACTTGTAATAAGTACAGACTTTGAACTGTTTAACTTACTTATTCAGTAATATGCATTACTGATCTCTTGAGGCCAAAACATAATGGCTAACTGAAGAGTACCATTATATAATGTCAAGAATGATCATACCAAATGCTTCTCAGTTAGATAAGAAAGAAATAAGCATCTAATTGACACACTGTTTCCCACATACTTAAAAACGGATCTGGCAACCTTTCCAATGGACTTTCTGTGTTCTCTGATGCTGGGATATCAATACAGACTCATCATATAGTAGCATTCGGCCTTGCTCTACTCTATATTTGGCTCATACCATTTGTCAAGTTACTTGACTGAGTTTAAAACAAGATAGGGGTTAACGGTTTTATTGGTTAAGGTGGGCTATCCTGTCTGCAGCTGGGAACTTTACATTTGTATTGCATTGCATGTATTCATCTTATCAATGACAACACCGAAACAAGTTTGAATATAAATATAGGTCCACATTCCTGTCCTGCATTCAAACATCTGCTGAGCAATAAGTTAACATGGCTTCAACAATAAAGAGGGGAAATTTGTTGGTATCTATTTGATGCAATTACATGTGTAGATTAATTAACCTATTAAAGCCACATTTATTGTCCAAGTTACAAACTAAATCGGACCTTGGCATTTAGTGGCACGTGGGCCACCTCCAGCCCATTTGCTGTTGATCTCCGGCCCGTGTGAGGTACCAGGAAATTATAAAAGAATACAACTGTAGTGCTTTTAACTACCCTGCTTAAATTATGGTCAGGGATTGAACCACCAACATTCTGATGGGTGGGCAACCTCTCTACCAACTGAGCCACAGCTGCTAAACTTTTTGCTAAAATGGCATCTAATGGTAAAAAAAAAAAAAAAAAAACAGACGTTGACCTGGCAGGGTTTTTCCTAGCATTACTGTCTTGGAGGGGGTCTAAATCGAAGCTTAAATGACATTTTTTGTGATTTGGCGATATATAGAAAATACAATAAAATCAAATCCATGCAGCAGTGCGCCCCCTTATATAATGGGGGAAACAATGCACAGAATTAGACTTCTTAATAAAACATTCAAGACAAAGACAGGCCAGAAGATCTTAAAACACTAGTTAATTGCTGGTTTACATAAAAAAAATATACATTCTACTTTTCTGTGGTTTGAATGTATGTTGCATTTATAATAAACAGAGAAGTGAGATAAGGATTGGAGTTTATTATCATTCTAATGTATTTGACTAGCTCCACACTAACACACTCATATGACAACATGTACTTGAACCAGTATCAGCTCAAAACTATATGATTTTGATGCATTTTTTAAATGGATAAAAAATTGATATCAAGCATATCAAGCAGAATTAAGTTCAGTCTGCCCCTATGCTACCTTCACAGCATCCCATAAGACCCCTTGGGAAAAATAACTGCCCATCTCTGAACCAAATGAAAGGAGCCCTCAGCAAAAGATTTGTGGAAGCCTTCTATCAGGGAGATAAACCTAGACCACAGTGTTAGTTAATAAGTTCAGAGGATAATGTGCTCCATAATGGTTAACCACTGAAAGACAAAACCTGGCCTACAACTTAAGCAAACTAGTTTTTCATGATTGATGGAATATTCAACAAGTGAAATGTAGCCACCAGTAACAGGAACTGAAGGGAAAATATTACATAGAATAAATTCATTTTAGGTTCTTTCCCACTCTCACTAATCCTATACATGTTATCTTCTCTATAGATCACTGCAGGTACTGTTGGAGACTCTTGATCAGCCACGTATGAAATGCTCTAGCAATGTGCATGTGGCTGACAGTATTGGAATGGCTCTACATGTTGAAGGAGTCTGACTTTAACAAATTTAAACTTAATCTCCCAGTCTAATTAAAATCTTTTGCGCAGTGTCGGATCAGACTATTTAACCTTTGCCCTCAATGTGAGGAACTAGTGAACTTAAGTAAGTTCCTAAACTTCTTAAACAGTCAATAATGCTCATTTCCTCTTAACTGGATAATGACGTAATTGGTATTAACACATACACCGTATATAATGACATTTCCCATACTGCCCATGACTAGTAAGCTTTGTATTAGGGTATTCACAAAGTGTCCATTGTCAACTCCTTAAAAGTAACCCCTAAAGACATTAATGTATTTTCATATTTGGTAATATTTTGTGTCAACATCCCACAATACCTGACCACATCCATTTTCAACAGCATAGTCAGAGGAAGCCCAACACCTTCATGTTCATATGAAGGTGTTAGGCTTCTTCATATAGAAACCAAGTGTTGCAGCAACATGATCCCTTGGAAAAAAAAAAGTCTGTAAAAGTAAATAGCCTGGGCTCCGCTCATTCTCTTACAGTAAGTCTCTTCCTGATTGAGTTTCAGTACCTATTCATAGGGGAGCTATTTTAATATTTATGTCATTTGAGTTTCTCTTATAATGTCTCATAAAAATATTCATTATCCAGCTGAACATCTTGGAAAATAATATTATAGTATTGAAATTGCACAAGGATTTACTAATTTACTGCTGTATCAAAGGTCCACAAATGTCCACATAATAATTCAAATGATGATTGTTTTGCATCTTAAAGGTAACTAAAACTATAAACAACAAAGTTTCCTGAGTTTTTGTGTCTACATGTGTTTATATTTGTTCCTCCTTACTCTATATACTCCATTCCAAATATGATCTGAGAATTGCAATATGATCTGCACCAGCATGTGTTTCCTGCCTGCTTTTACATATTTTTGACTGGAGTAATTTATAGTCAGCACTTGGCTGATATTTTATGAAGATTGTAGGTTCCTGAAAAAAGTTTTAGGTATCAAAGAGCAGACACAACTACAGGACATTTGTTGACCGATCTTGCATTGCAATGTTTAACCAATAAGATTAGGCAAATACTCACATTGCCAAAGATCTCTGATGTAGACTGATACCTTCTTAAATTAGGACATTGGGACTTGGTTTTTACATCAAAGGATGGCATTCAGCCACGGTTTTCATCCATAGTATCTGTGTGCTTTAGACAAGTCTTGTATTCATAGCTTCTGTTATGAGAAGAAACATTTGCTTGCTTTACTTTTAATTCAGAGGGATTGGAAATCTATTTTTCTACTCTGTTTTGGACAGGAGGTGCAGTCATGTGTACATGGACATCAATAGTATTGCTCTCAGAAGACAGTGCACAGAATGTTCAAATAATTTAAACTTTTTCAGCAGTCTATTTCCCCTCCACTGATTGGTGCAGGGCTGGGTCTAATTACTGAAATTCAACAACATTGGAAAAAGGTTAAAAGGTCTACTATACTATATATTACACACACACACACACACACACACACACACACACAACCACGTATATGGTGATATAACACCATCTTACAAATGCTTCCATTATGAAAGGTCACTATACATAAAGGGTATAAACAGATTATCATGACTATCATGACTTCATGTTCATGGTTCAGTGACAATACACTTGTGTGTAAAGGAGTATTTTTAGGAAACTGACAATCAATTTTGCCACCATTCTGGTCAACCTGTACAGTCATATGTACAGAAAAATTGACGTTATCATTCCCAGAGATCAGGGCATAGAAAGTTTTACAAATATGAACTTTCTGGTGCAATATCTGCTGCATACTTAAATGCAAAACACTTGACCATCAATCAGCCCTTTTGAAAACATATCACAAAATATAAATTTTCCTCAGATAGCTATGCAATCTATTTATGTGCAGTGTTGGGACTAACGTTAGAAGTAACAGTGGTACTAACGCCGTTATAGTTTTCCAGTAATGGATGATCTACTCAATTACTATGTTAATTGTTATAACGTCATTACTGTTACTTACAGTAATATGTGACACATTACTTACGCACCGATATCTAACTGTTATAACCAGTGGTTGAAGTGTTTTTTACCTCGTTACTGCTGCTACCTAACCTGGCTCGCTCAGCTGTGCACAGGACAGGACCTGCCAATGCTGTTCTACTGTCTTGACACCTGCTCAAAAATCTGAATTCTTTTACATAATTTCCCTTATAATTTCCCTTATAACTCGTCACATTCATGAAGGGGTAATTCAATGACTAATTCAATTACTTTTTGGGAAAGGTAACTAGCAACTGTAACTAATTACATTTTGGAAGTAATTTGCCCAACACCGTTTATGTGACACGTTCAATCTGTAGACCCTTAAATAACAGAGCAAGCATAAAAAGTATTTTGATCAATACTGATGCTATCAAAATAACTAACTTGAAATCAACTTGACCAAATAAACAGTCACCTTAAACAAAATGATTTCAATTACTATCAGGTCTGCATAGAATAAGAACAACCTTGACTGCAGCTCATTCTGCACTTCATCATCTCATGGTCACATTTTCTACTCCTTACAGTCTATGTTTCTACTCCATACATCTTTTCTCTATAAAAAAAAAAAAAATAAAAAAAAAAACCTACCAGCATATCCACGTAGTGTAAGACTGTATACCATATATAACTGTTCCATTATTGTACTGCTGCCAACTGCACCCACTAAGAAGAAGCGTGTTATGGCTCATGCGTGTTACAGCCCACACAATGCTGTCAGTGTTGACGGAAACATAGAGAAAACCTGTACTGTTTCACTGCCATGCGTGTTCACAAGGGTCAACACTGTTTGGCTAAAAGTGAATGCAGGTTTAAACCATTGTGGCTGCTCTATCTGTGCACGTCACTGTGCACCATTGACAGATTATAATGAGCGAAAAATGGGCGTTTGTCGAGGTGATAAGTCATCACTGAGCTGACTTTTACCCACGCACTGAGCGCTATCAGGGCTTACTTTTTATTATTTCATCTGACATCATTATCTTTGTCAATAAATCTTTGCGTTGCAGCTCACACGTTCTTGTTGTTTTCACTATTGCAGGACAGGAGACAGGCAGCTGGGCGTAGGCTCGCTAGCTAGCGGGCTAACCTTTACTAGCTACAGATGACATGGTTAGCGCTCTTTAACGTTATCACAGAGAGCAGCCAACGGTCCAAATATACAAAAAGAAATTATGTTAAAAAGCATTGTGCTACTTTAAACATACGCACACAAGCTCATCCCTCTGCAAAGTCGGTGTGACATTATATAATGGCTCTTATGCTATACTAGTTTTACGTTTGACTGGGTTTGAACTAGAAATGTGACAGCATAAATGCTTGTTGCCAAGTTAAACATTTGTAGCGAATAAAACAGTAAGCAGTTAGCAGCTAACGACAATGGGTTAAAAAAAGAGGACTCACCAGCGGTTCCCTCAGCCCCAGCAGCAGCTATGTTCTTCTGTTGTGTATTTCTTCGCACAATCGAGGTAGTAAAATGCTTTAAACGGCGACAAGCTGGCCCAAACTGAATGCGAAGAGTGTCCTATCAACACAAACCACTTTATCTTAACATAACCAAGCCCCTAACTGCAGGGCAACCTCACCACACAGCCCCCGCCTGTGATGTGACGGTTGTGGTTAACGGGAACCTCGCTGAATCTGAGTGGGAAGCAGAGGCAAAAAAAAAAAAAAAAAAAAACCACATACGCACAACCGACGATAGAAAAAGGTGCTGGATGAATGTATGCCGTCGGCAGGGAAGAGAGGAATCCCGTGAGGGGCTTTCTTGTTGTGATTCTCCCTTAAAAAAAATCCGTCGTTGGCAATGGAATTCGTGTTTGGCAATCAGCACGGCTCGCACGTAAACGTTTGCTAAGTCCACGACCACCAGTAGCCAGATCCCACCTCCTCCCAGTCAGATCAGCACTCACAGACCGGCCCAGCATAAACAGCCCGATGCGGGTAATGCCGCGGGAGGTTTTGAGGACAGCGTGTACGAGGGGAGTGATGCTAGCATGGGAGGGACGGAGGGGATGCCACACATGGTCACGTAGCTGATTGCAAGTGATTCTTGGAAATAATGGTTCAAATTTCAACCAATACTGGTTCTTGATTGTGATGCTATGGCACAAACTGGACAGGGAACCAGTTTATCAGTCTGCACAAAATTCAAGAAATCCAAGACAGCGTTATTTGTATCGTGTTTGACAAAAAATAAATACATAAATAAATAATAAATATTGCAGCTGCATCTCCAATCAACACATTTGGAAATACATGAATAGCAATCTAACAATAGCTAATAGACAATGCAGAACAATATCAAAATACCATATTAAGATATTCAAATGCAAACGTACCTTATGAAAAATATAGAAAAGCATTAGCAAATAACCAATTAGGGTAATACATTATAACAATAAAAAGGTAATACATAGATTGCCCAATAAAATATATTGTCAGATTGACAACATAAAAGCAACAATATGAAGGTACTTAATACACAATAAAGAATAACGACATAAATGAAGAAATAACAATACAGATACATTTATAATACAACAGTTAAATACAATGTAAGAACAAAAAAAAGTACAAAATAAACAATATGGAATAAAATAGCAAAGTTACCTAAGACAATATAAAAACCAAGCAGGTTAATTTCTTAACCTTAAGCAACCATCACTGGTTCTTGATTGAACCTTTTTTTTTAAGAGTAGTAGTTGCAAACTGTGTTGATGTGTTCACATTGCCTGCTGAAGTGAACTTTCTGCCGTTGTCTTTCTCAATGACAATGATGGTGATGGTGATGACTCTTGCATGAAAGGTGTGGATAAGGTGGAGGATAATAGTCATGCATGGTTTCCTCATTCAATACCTTTAAACATCAGAGCTATTTCTAGAGCTATGAATATTTATAGGAATATACTCTTGTGTTGTTTTCTGAGTTGATAAAGCATTAGAAAAGTGTTTATTTGTTTTCTCCTCGCTGTTGTAGATGAGAGTTCAATGCAGCCTATTTCATACACATTTACTTTTATAGCTACTGAAATCAACAATGCTGCAATACTAAAATTGTTAGAATTGTCTATTGACTTCAAAATATATTGAGAACATGAATGTAAAAAACAATGCCTGACTTTAAAAAGACTACGAAATCATCTCTACTGCCTGTGTAGACACTTCCTTGTGCAGACTATCCTTTAATATCTCACAGGTAACAAGATTACTGCTATCATGCAGGAAGCTGATGGGCTCTCATTCAGCTTCGGGCCACAGAAAGCAGGAATAGTCTAGACCCACGTGTCACTCTCAAGAAGTAAAACAATTTTTCAGATTTATATTCTGTGTTATGTTGTATTAACCCTTTTCTCAGAGTGGCAGTTGATTTCTTGTCTGTCTCTTTATGTCTGCCCTGTGATAGTCTGACATGTCCAGGGTTCACCCTGCTTCTCGCCCAATGTCAGCTCCAGCCCACCACAACCTGAGTTCAGATAAGCAGGATGTCATTCATTTATTTATTAATTCAGGTTTATTGTGCTTACACAAGAGTTCTGCATTGCAACAGCAGTGTAATCAAACTATAGTCTTAATCTGATTTTTTTGCGTTTGTTTGCATGTATGTTCAAATCGTCAGTGATTAGTTGTTGTTTTTTTTTTTGTTTGTTTGTTTGTTTTTTTTTGTTATATCGCTTGAAACTGTCACATTTTTATTGTTGTCAAAATATAAAACCTAACAGGTCTCATACAAGTAACAGGAACATTAACTGGTCCTCAAAAGTAAATGTAATTAACACAATTTTGTTAACGTCCAACATTGTAAAGCACTTTTGTTTGGTTTAGGCAACAAACTACCTCTCTAAAGTTAAGTAAGAAAAAAAAGATAGTTTAAATAGCATCAAGTTACAACCAGAAATAAGGTAGTTACGTTGGAAACATCAAAACGTGACACACAGAAGTTATGTAAGGTAAAATATTATTATTTATTTGTGTTACAGCGGGCAGAGACTTTTTCCTGGGTGAAAGTACTGTGTTTATTTTCGTCATTCAACATTTGTCCCACCCAGACCTTTACAAGCCTTAAACCCTGTTTCTCAAGCTCTAACATGTCACTTCCACCATGGCGTCAATCAAAATTACTACAACCACCAGAGGGCGCCACTAACACCAAACACATGAACACACATAGATAGAGGTCGTCTTAAGCCTTTGTATAAAACGCACGTGGTTGAGTTTCGTGGGGCGGATTGTCTCAACTATAATAGTCACTTTGGTTTGAAATTCCTGGTTAAATAAGGAAATAAAAAATTACTTTTCATTAGTCAGGTATTTTCATTAAGACAGCAGCATATATAAATATGCTTTACCTTGTGTTTCTTATTGTGTTATTGACAATTTTATAAATCAAATTGCCAGAAAACATGCCACTCCCAACACACACACACACACACACACACACACACACACACACACACACACACACACACACACACACACACACA
>JAOWBC010001255.1:9760534-9787848 GCA_028566105.1 Hypoplectrus providencianus | reverse complement strand
TATGTATGTTCCTTACCTTCATTTCAGGCATGTCTGACCTTTCCTACTTTTATTGTCTTTTAAAATGCTTTACCAAGACTTTAATTGCTCTAAACCTAGCTAAGTAGTTTTGTAGCATTAATTTACTGAAACTACAGCCTTTTTTACGACTGCAAACTGAACATGTGAATATAGCGACATGTGTGCCATTTCTAGAATGCTACACAAATTCATGTAATTGCCTTTATTTACTATGCCTATGACTTGAATTCCTTTTTAATGGCCAGCAGGGGGTGTCTCCAATCACTGCAAAAAGAAGTTCTGTTGCATACGAGTGTATGAGAAAATAACCCTACTTCTTGTTGGATTTATTACCTCAGAGACATTTTTCTGATGTCTTTTTGGTCTCAATCACTAGTTTCAACTCTTTTTTAATTCAGTGTTTATTTTTTTTAAATGATGATCCCATTTACAGTAAAATTGCATTTTCAGCTGATGAAAGTAAACTGTGATGTTTGGCTGTTGGTCATAGTTCCACTGCACTAAAAGACACTCTAAGAAGTCCGCTGTTCATTTTGAATTCCAGATGCACCTTGCTATCAAAAGTAGCTGGCTAGCACTAACATTTTTCTTTAAATTTAGATTCCTTCTCCCCAGTTTGACCTCTCAACTAAATCTGTGCAGTTATGGCTCCAAAATGCTAACTTGATGTTTCATAATGGCAACATGTATTGGGCTCAGCCGAGCCAGAGCACTTGCTGTCCTTCTCTGAACTGTGAAGCTGATCCCTGAAGCTCTGCAGTGGCTGTTCTTTCCCCCTCACAAAGGGCCTTGAAGTCTGACCAATATAAATTACACAATAACAATAAACCTGCCATTAATGAGTGCACTCCGATTGGTCCTTTGCGCCTCCCCTTGCTGCTCCATGGTGGTGGAGGTAATGAGTCACTCTGTTGCATTCACTAAGTTGCTCGTTGCCGGGGAATGGCTCAGGATCATGAAAGGCAGTTGTAGCCAGCTGACTGACTCCCCTCTTCTCTGAGTTCCTGTGCATGCTCCAACTGACCCATCAATGAAAAGCCACTTTCTTCCCCCTCTCTGGTGCGTGGCTGTGCAGGAGAGCGAAAGGGAGGTGGGAAAACGATGGACAATACAGTAACCCAACGCTGGCCGGACTCACAATGTGAGGTCTCTGTGCCCTGCTGGACCAACAAACAGAGAGGCCTTTTTTCACGATCAAACTGCTTCACCAATCCCACGCCAGCATTCCTCTGCTCTTTGATTATGCAGCAAACACATGCATATTCACGTGCTGATCACGTCACCTTGGCTGGGACACCCTGTAAAGTAATTAAAATAGCGAAGGAACACGTGATCCAAGTGGACCAATGCATAGAGAGGACATTACTGTCTTGTGATTGCATAATCCTGTCATTAAGGGTCTGCCTGGTTGTTAATCAGTATAACAGGGATCTGCTGGGTGGCTCGCTGTGCCATTGTGAGTTTTGCTTTGCACAGTGTGGTTACATCCAACATAAAAATAATAATCTTATAAATACAGGTATTTTTTAAAATCCACAATACATGAGTTAATGTATGTTCTACCACTGATCATAACCTGAGAGAGCTACTATATAGAAAAACGTGGTAACTCAAGTCTTTTTTAAATGTTAACGAAACGCAGGGGGAACTTCATATAGAAAAGAAACTGCAGAAAAAGAACACATTTGTTCTTGTGGTCTAAAGTGCAGAGATATTGGGGAACTAAATAATGTAATCTAAGTAGTAGCAGTTATCTGAAGATAGAAACCAGTATATGAACTCTCTGTCAGGAAAGAATGACGTGTGTCGAAAATACAAACATGATACCTACTCCTGTAAAAAATGAACAAGTGAAAATGTTAGTTTCCCTTCACCATGAAGAAGTAAAGTAACTTCCACATCTGCTATTTGAGTTTGTTTTGCTTTTAAGAAGACAACCTGAGGAGGCAAGTGTCAATCTTTTTTTTTTCAAAGGTACAAATGAGGATGTTTAATCAACTTCAGACTTTGTGACTTGAATGAATCAATAACCAGCTGATTAATAAGAGTGATCGCTCTTTCCTGCAGAAGTTAACAACAGTGAATGAGTGAGTTCAAGCTTTTCTAAATCACTTCCTGCTGTATCCTGATTAATGGCAGTTAGATGTAAATCAGACATCAGGTATGATACAGTGGGCTGGAAAGCACTTTGTACTTCCTTTGAACTGCAGATTTATCTCTTGAATTCAATTCAAGACCTGGCTTTAGTTCGGGTTTCCAAGTCCATTTTAAGAAATGTCAGACCATAATATGTTCTGACTATTTATTCCTCTTACTTATTTAGAGTTTAATTTAACTTAAAATCTCAGTAAAAAAAAAAAAAAAAAAAAAAAATCATTTCAACCTGCACTAATGAATGGTTTTGTGACTTGGGGGCACTGGGGAAAATAAAAAAAATCAAAAATCAAAATTGCATAATTAGGAGAATGAATGTGTTTATTCCTTCCAAATATGCATTTGCTTCATAGCAAAAATATATTCAAATGCCAACTTCAACCTATGTAAATTGTTGAATATTTGTGGATCTGCAATATGTATTTATGAAAGAAAATTTGAGACATTGTTGTTCTCCATATATTCTTTCCAAACTTTCTGTAACAGCAGAAACAACAGGCAATCTCAAACAATGACACAGAACGCTGCATAAAGCTGCATTGTGCCATGTTGTTATTTCCATATAGTAACTATTGTTTCACTTCTGTGTGATTCTTTAGTTTCCTATGGCAACGTCTACTGATTTTCTGCTGATTATTCAAATGATTGTCTAACAAATGTCCTTCTTTTAATGGGCAAAGACAAAGAGCAGAACAGGAAGGGAGGCGACCTGCGAGATGAACCTCCGTGATTATTGGCCAGCATGCGGGTGAGCGCTGATGACATCCGAGAGGTGCAGCGCACCACTTCCATCTTCCTGTTGATTTATGGGTTGGACCTCTAGACAAAACAGCTGGGGGTGGCCTTTTGGAGAAGTTAAAGGGTCAACACACCAAAACAAACAGCGCCTGCTTCCTGAGGGACTTCCTGCCCAGCAACATGAAACAATCCCACCACAGTCTCCATCATCATTTAAAACACAACTTCTTTTCATTCACAAAACAATGCAAACATTGCAACCAATGTCTAAACAGTTTTGGCCATTATGTTTGCTGATTGATCTATATATATATATACATACATACATACATATATATATATATATATATGTGTGTGTGTGTGTGTGTGTGTGTGTGTGTATAGATCAATCAGTCTTGATTGATCTATATATTCTATTCTTCTAAATTAGGTGTTTGCTTTTGTATGGTTGCATGTTTTCATTGTTTCCTTTTTGGTTGATTTAATTCATCAGCCTTTTGCACAAACTGCAGACCATTTATTTAATAGTAAATTAATTGTTGTGTTGTTTAAGTGTGTGTTACTTTTTGCTGCTTGGTTTATCTTTACCACTTGTTGTGTTCAATAACATAGAGGTATTTAAGCACTGTATGAACTTTTTCCAGCAGATACAGATAAACTTGCTTCCCATGGCCCATACTGATAAGATACCAATTTCATATTTTTGTATTTAAAACTTTCTAGATGCTGCACTTGTTGAGGTGATGAAAGCAACTTGGTTTCTTGTTATCAGCTGATAATTTATCTGCTATGATCTAACTGCTATAATCATATGTAATAAATACATTTAATTATTATTGGCATCTAATTTATCAGTCAGATATACATCATGTACCCTAAATGTTATACTTAAAATGCTTTTTTAGTTAGATATACATTTATAATTTACAATTTTTTAGAGGTAAAAACTATATTATTTACTCTACTCTGTCAAACCACTTTATAAAATATGATACCTTGTTATAGAACTACCCAGCAGTATTTAAAGGAGTTCAATTATCATCAAGCCATTTATTTTTGATACTTCAATTACACATTACCAATAATTATTAACAATAACATTGACTCATTGGGTGTGTTAAAACATGTGAACCCAAAACCACTTGCCATCACTTGTTATGGTTGGGAGTCACAAACATGTTTGTGGTGAGACAAAATCCAGGCGTTGTCAGATTTCCATTCACATTCAAAGCATGACTAATTGTCATGAACAACATGTTACATATTTGAAATAATGTGATGTAACTTTGTAGGATGTTTGTGATGTCTCACGTGAAGTGGTACATTGTAGAAATAGTACATTAACATAATTATATTAGATATAATTTTGAGATAGCGTATTTGACTGTGGCCATTTTCTGCTACTTTATATTTCCACTCCAAATTCCAAAAGCAAATAGTTTACTTTGTTACTTTAGTTCATTTAATTTACTGTTTGTACCATTGCATACTCAGATAGTTCATCAAAAATATAAATTACCTAACAAATTATATGATATATTTCTGTTACTGACAAAGTAGCCCCAGTATCATATGTAGTCATTAAATTAAGCTTCAGTTTTACCAGCTGCAACACTGAAGCAATGAACACATTAATGCATTAATTATTATTGTCCAACAACAGGAAATACATCATTCTTATTTTTGTAATATAATATATGACAATGCATTGAGCACCTTTATTTTGGTTATGTTCTGTATATGTTGATGCTAATACTTTTGTTCTTCACAATAGTAGTACACTGCCTGCAGGACTTTATTTGCAAATGGGTATTTCTAAAATCAAGTAACTCTGAAAGTCACACGTGCCTCACAGCCTTTTATTAAAAAGGTCATTATTATTCAACTCTACGAAAATAAATTTTTTTTAAAAGATCAGCATCATGTAACAGTTAATAATAATTTTCCATATCATTATGAATGTTGTTATTATTGTTGTCGTTGTTGTTATTGATTATTGATATAATTCTTTCATTAGTATTTTCTTTCATCAGTAGTATTTTTCATTATCCTCATTTTTTATTTTTTTTACCGTATTAACCTGTTTATTTGAGCACTACATATATATGTTCTTTTCTCCCTTCTTTGTAATAAAAAATTATTTCCTTTTGTGTGTCACACAGGAAGTGTGTGATTAATGTGTGTGCGCGTGCGTGCGCATGTGCGTGTGCGTGTGTGTGTGTGTGTGTGTGTGTGTGTGTGTGTGTGTGTGTGTGTGTGTGTGTGTGTGTGTGTGACAGCAGGCTGACTCAGTGGAGGGCTGGTCTTTGTCGTCACCGCTGCTCATATTTAATTAATGAGGAGGCAGCGGCCACGGGGAAAACTGGCTGCTTCTGGTTTCCAGGCATAAATACAAAGCGGTGCCGGTCTGAGGGAAAAACGGGCACAAAGGAAAGCGGAGCACTCTGAGGATTTAAAGCTGAAGACCACGAGAGTCAGGTAACCAGCTGCTCCACTAAAAACACATTCATCTCCCTTCTTGTTGTTGTTGTTTGACCGCGGGTGATGGAGAGTGCGGGATTTTAATGTATGTACACATTTCGCTGGACATCCAGTGACAACAGCTTATTTACTGGAGTTGACAGCGCTGCGAGCTACCGTGAATCTATTAGACTAAATGTCACCCGGTTTATGTTAGTGTTGATAAGACACGCTTCGCGAAAAAACCACAACCTGTGTAACCGCAGCGAGCACAGATGAGAGAAATGTTATTCACACTGATGTATAGGGTTGGTGTAGCGGGACAAAACGCTCTCACTGGAATAATGTGTGTTTATTTGCGCTTTATTAGTCAAGTTTAACATGTGTTGGGGTTGTTGTGTCTCCATCACATGCCGTCGTTTCACACACATTTCATCAGAGTAACTCAGTGAAGTTGTCCGCTTTGATTCAAACTGCTGCCACTTTGGCATCACAGCTTATACGTGGCAGTATACGATGAGTTTCCCAGACAGACAGGCTGCATATAGGATGACATCTTTGCTCTCCCCTCCGTCTGAATTTTCTTTATCTGTTTAGACTTTTCAGTCATTTTATTGTTGTTATTTTTTGCACCACTTTCTAAAAAGCCAACTTAACATATATTTGTCACTTTAACTACAGGTTCTAGGAATAAATCATTTGCTAATGCACCTTTAATCTACTCACAATAGATCACGAAAGGTCAAGTTCCTAAATCTTTAGGCTGTCGTTTACCCCTTTTTAAATTATTTTTATCCCACTCTCTAACAGGCCTGCACTTGTAAATGTTAATCAATCATTAAGATGTGCGTTTTGGTGCATTGAGTGTGCCGGTGTTAACATTTTTACTTGTTTAAAAAAGTAGATTTTTGTTGAAATAGTGTTAAACCTGCAGAGATTTTTATATAACCTGGCAACCCATAATTAAAAGAATAAGTTTTTTATTTATCTACTCACAATAAATTAATTGGCTACAAATCTTATAAAGACAGGGCTTATTTAAAAAGAGTGGTACCTATATTTATTTTACACGGCTTTCAAAGATATACTTTCTAACAACAGGAATATGTTGTTAATTTTTGTTTATGTTTTCTCTTTCTCTCTCTCTCTCTGATGATAATTTGCCTGCCATCATTGTGTGACTGAATGCATTCAGCCTGTTGTGTTTATCTTTTGGGAATACTGCAATATCTTTATCTGCACCAGGGGAACATCCAGTGTGGTGTGCAGCGGTGGAGTGAGCGTGCGTGTGTGTGTGTGTGTGCGTGTGGGATGCCTCCACTCCATCATCCCAGCTTGGGAAAATCCGAGCTGGGAGCGAAGTGTGGAATGTCAGGCGTTTGGCACGAAGCCCTTAGACTACACAGATTTTTTCTTTTCTTTTTGATGTGAAGATGTAGAAATGTTTGCTACCGTGCTCACATGGGACCCATAAAGAAAATGGAGATGTGAGTGTGGACACAGCTGGGAAGAGCAATGTCCAGAGAGGAGAAGCAGTAACGAATGGGAGACAGTCACTTAAGATATTCCAGCTCAAGGCCGGCCCCAGTCTGGAAAAGGCCACCGGCAGATGTAATGCATTGTCGATAGCCATTTCTAGGTCAGTGGTAGCCCCCCCCTCACTCCACCTCACCCTGAGCCGCCTGTCCACCCAAGGCCAGCCCACACATTAATCTGCGATGGTGGTGGAAAGCTCAGGGAGGTGGCTTGTGGCGAGTGTATTAACCAGTATTGGAATAATTACAAGCAACCAGTGAGGGATGCTCAATCCGTCAGAGGGCCTGTGTGTGTGGTGATCACAGGCTGTGTATGGATTAGATCTGCCATTCCGTTTCCATCAGTGTCGCTGATAGAATCAGGTTGATTTCTCACTGAAATGGGATTTTTTTTTTTTTTTTTTTTTGGAGGCCAAGTGCAACATTAACAGATTAATTCTGACTGAATCTTTAAACCTCTTACAGGGAGTTTTCTCCTGAAAGTACACTGAGACGTAACCATTTGAAGGTTTATTACAGGAAGGCCGAACAATCTTCTGACCTGATTTGACTTTTCTTTTTTTCTTTTTTTTTTTTATTAATCAGACGTTCAAGTCTTATTTGTTTTGCACCCTTCACGCAGAAAAGTCAGTTATAAGCAAGAGTCCAGTCTCTAGACCACTTCTTTGTCTTGATCCCAAGCTAAGCTTGAGATCAATTTGTTCCTGGTTCATCAGTTTACAAGCCAATAAAAAGACAGAACAATTTAACAGTTTGAGACACCAGGCCATAAAAATGATTAAACACATAATAAAACAGATTTAAATGTTAGTTTATCCGTGAAAGTAGAATGGGAGAAATGAAAACTATTTTTCAGAGAATTTGAGAATCCCTGTCTGTGGAAGTAGAGTAGAGGGATGTACTGTAGCGGAAAGGACAGCAGCAACACTTTTGGAGAAAGAACACTTCATAACAAATTAGAATGGGTTTTAATGATAACAGAGGCTGAGCAATTTTTCCAAAATTACTCACAAAATACTACTTCACTGTTTGAAAACAACCAGATGAGCTGCGTTTATGGGCAGCAGTGGCCTAAAGGTTAGAGAAGCGAGCTTGTGACCACATGACCATGACTGAGGTGCCTTTGAGCAGGGCCCTAACTGGCCACAGATAGACTGTGGTTGTATTGGGCGTTTCACCATGTGAATGTGTTACTGTGAGAATGTGATCCTGAAGAAGCCTTCCTAACAGAGAAAGTCCTCTTCATCAAAAAAGGAATAAATTAATACAAAGCATGAATACAGATATTGCCATAGAAGTTTATGTGCTGCTGATTGAAATAGCTGCAAACATGCTTAAGCTGTATAAAAAATGGAAACATCTGTGTTAAACTAACAGCTGCCCCCTGGGGAAACATTTTCACACTCTATATATTTGCATTTTGTTACACAGTAATTACATAATGGTCATTTGGTCATCAGGACTACACATACGTTCCCCTTTAGTAAAAGTGTTTTCATTTTCTGCAGCTTATAAAGTTATTATTTTCCATTTACGGATAGATATACACCTGTTGCCAAAGTAAATATGTTGATTTTATAATATACTTATGTGTATGTACATAAAATAACATGCATTTAAAATCATATACTCACAGTCTGCGAGTGATTTGTTAATTATATATTCAGACTTTAGCAAACGAAACAACCAACAAAATAAAACAAATATAATGACTTCCAGCAAACAGTGCCATCTATCACTGCATTCTCGTTTCGTCAGATCTTTTTTCTGCATTTAACATTTGCAGGGCAGTGTCCTTCAGTTACCCTCATCTTTTAACGCTGCAGAATATAAAAAAACAGCATTCAGGGTGGTAAAAATATTGAAAACATCTATTAAAAGAAACACGCAATTTAAACCATTTTTACTAACTGTTTGCGTCATTCAAGAACATAGTTTTAAGAAACAAGTGCCAGCCAGCAATCACAGAATGACCTCTTTGTGTTGTTGGTGTGAAATTGTAAATAGGCCTACATTGTTGTCGATTCTGCCGTTTTTAATGTTATTATATTTGAATGCTAAAGAATAAATAATTGAACTAATATCGCCAAAGCAAGAAAAATGAGTCTATTGTTGTTGATTCTGTCCACAATTAAATTCCACATTTAAGGAATCCGACGGATGATGAACAGCTTCATTTAACTGTCATTAAAAGAGAGGGTGTGACTAAATTGGAGCTGAAAACAGCTTTATGTGCTACGTACAAGGATATAATTCAATGTGATTCTGTGGTTTAGTACGTACAGACCTCCAGCTCCAAGGATTGTGCAATATTGGATAAATTAGTCTGTTGTTGCACGTCATTTAACAACATGATGTAGGAAAATCAATTCAAAAATTGTTTGTGGATACAAAATCGATGAAAATAGCCAAAGAAAGTTTGCCTGTTTTCGTTGAACTCCGTGAATAATATTCCTGTAAAATCAAGAAACCACATAAATAAAATCACATGAAAATTTCACTTTCAACATTATCATGGAGTTAAAATAAGCATTTTTCAGCTGCTTAAATATGGGCTGAAAGGGATCAGTTTCATCTACTAGTGGGTCAATTATCAAACCATTAAATGGCTGCCATTATGACAGTATAAAGAGCCCTATGTCCATGCACAGAGGACTAATGGCTCCTAGAATACAGGACTCATACCAAGGATATGACTTTAATGAAGTGAAAATAAAAGTGATTTGTTTAGGAATTTGTGTTTCCACAATTGTGTAAAGTATTTACACCAAACCATGCTCTTTTCCCTAAATCTTACCAATTTTAAAGGTATTTAATCAAATTCATTTTCATTCTAAACTTAACTGTGTCATGCTTTTTTGTTACTAAATCTAACCATGTAGTTTTGCACTTAAAACTAACAGAAATAACAGAAAGTGAAACTTGCAACCAATAATTTAATGGACAGATAACTTCTAGACTAACTAGATGGTGGAGCAGGCCCCTCATAACCTTCATGTATCAGGATATGTATAAAAAGCAACTATTAATGTCCATTTAACAAAACAAATGTATACATATATAACTATATATTTATGTATATATTTTTTTTACTTCGACTGAAAACGCCTGTTCAGTAAATCAATGTCGTGTCTGACCCAGTTTCAGCACGAGGGTCAGATCAGATGACCCATGAGTTGACCCATCCAGATTAACAGGTCAGCATTCAATTTAAACTCCAGTAGACTCTGAAACAGGAAGTTATAGAGATTTACAGAAGTCTATGAATATGTCCTCTTTAGTCTGAATTCACCATATGCTTGCTTGTTCCACGTGTCCCTGCTGCAGCGCTGACTGCCTTGTTTTCTCCATGATTCTCTTTGTCAGCTCCTGTGACTCCGCTGAGGGGTTCAGAATGACAACTTGCTTACAACACAGTTTCACTTAAGTCAAAGGTGAATCAAGGTTCAAAACAAGTGAAGATGGAAACTGTCTTCTGTAACAGTAATAGAGATTGGTCGTGAACATTCAGTGAACCCCTCTCTTCCATTGTAACAGAGACTTTTCATTCTGCACGTGTTAATATAGCCTGTTCAATGGGCTGCTAACAACCTACTGACCGACCAGCAGGTTGAAGCGGAACCTCCTTGCCTATAAATATTAACCTGTGGATAGAATGTGATGCTTTATGTTACTGTTTCAGAAGGAGCAAGCAAGCCATTATTGTGAATTTGAAGAATACCAGACTGCATTTATGATTAGATTATGCAAAAGTCAAGGAAATCTATGGGTATCATTTATAATTTCTTAGCATTCTAATATATAACTGTTACGTAGGCTTGCATGTCACATCAACATGAGTTTTATATGCACATCCACTGAATTATTTCTGCAGCATGAGCTCAACTCTAACCTTCCTCCTTGCTCTACTCTGTGTCCGTTGTTGCTGTGGGTTTGTGTATTTATATGCCTATCATGTAACTGCAGCATATCACAGTTTAAATTAAAGGACCAGCTTTAACATAAGACTGTTGCTTATGCATGTCAGGGTGGAAAAAACTGACAGATTTCACACGAAAAGCTCTCAGATACCTGTTCTTCCAAGAAGCTTAACTGTTTGTACATTTCTTCTGAATAGACTCCCACTGTGTTATTCTCACACACAGCTGTCCATACATTCACAGAAAGTAGCCTTTTGTGCTGGAATAACAAGGCCACTTGTGTAATCGTCACTCTAAATGTTAGCGTCCCTGAGCAGTTTCAGGAACATTTGGGCTATAATAAATCATTTAGTCTGCTCCCGAACACAAATAAAAAAAGGTTGTGCCTTCACATGACAGGGACCTCAAATGTGACTTTTTTTTCTCTGTAGCAACACTTGTTGTAATATCCCCTTTATTACGCAATAACCTGCAGCAATTTTAACATTGCTGTAGGTATATTACATGCATCTTATTCTTTTAATAAGATTTGTGTAATATCACAATTTATTTGTAAATTGCCCTTTCCTCTCCTTTTTTTTCGATCTATTTTTTTTTCCTTTTGCCTTCAACTCAAGATTTGCAAGGTTGACGACTTCTTCCATGGTAATGTTGTACAAAACAATAAAATAAACGACCTTGAACTTTGATGGGCAAAGTCTGTTCCAGAGATGAGCAGCATAGTGACTAGAGGTTGCTTGACCAAGTTTAGCTCTGGCACTGGACACAGCTAGCTGCCCTCTCCAGCTTGACCTGCGAGGCCTGGCAGGGCTGCTTAAACATGTCTTGAATGTGTTCTGGTGCCACTCCATGTATTGATTCATAAACAAGCACTACTGCCTTTTCCAGTTCTGCGGCTGACAGGAAGCCAGTGTAGTGACGCCAGGGTGATGTGACCTGACCTCTGAAGCTTTTTAATCTTCTTCTGGAGGGGAACTGTCAAAAAAACACCACAGCCGTCGGCCCTGCTGAAAATAATAGAGAGTGGATGAGTTTTCCAGTGGCTGCTTTTAGGTAAATAAAACTTTAGTTTATAAGATCATAAAGGGCTTACTCTACTGTATCTTGTTACTCATTTCAAGTTGCATCTAGATGAAGATCAGAGTCAACTATAACACTAGGAGGCACCACATTTTGGAGGATTTAATACCATTTAAATTGTACAGATGATGACATCCATTTTGGTTGGTCATTACATAATGCATGTTCCATCACAATTTCTTAAAAAATTTACATTTCTGCAGTTTGTAAGCACCACTTCAACACATGATGCAAGAAAATCTGTTAATATTCACTTCATTGTGTCACTAAATGCAGTGTTAATATAAGAAAATGGAGGTTGTTGTTACATAATGAACCACATAGAAAATGTATTACATTTTGTTCAGTCATTACATAGTTAGTTGCTAAGTGCTTAATAAATAGTGTTGTATAACAGTAACAGGGCACATCATGGAAAATACTTTAAATTGAATTGCTCACAGTTATAAATTCAGCTATAAATGAGGGTCATATTAGGAGAAATACTGATAGCTAACGCTTATCAGCTATAAAAGATAACTGTGTATTTGTCAGCGATTAATTGGAGAAGATTTTCAATTAAATGGCTTACAGTTATAAATTCAGCATTCAATGAGGGTCATATTATGGAGAAATACTAATACACTGATAACACTTATCAGCTATAAAAGTATCTTTGTACTCGTCAGCGATTAATTAGCAACGCTAAGGAACAGAGCTCCAAAGAGGTCAAATTATCTGTGTCAGCTTGTAGGTCGGTGCGATCATTGGGATCACTTCAGCCAAATTATGTCTCTTCTCATTTCACATGTTTTTAACATATTTGTCTCTGAGCTGTCGGCCTCCAATCCAGTAGAGGTGAGAGGAATGAATTTGTGTGCCCTCAGATAATACAGTTAAAATTTGGACTGTTTGGGTTCTTTTCCAGAAACAGTGTTGTCATTATCCATTGACTTAACTGCAACCGTTTCAGTGAGAGCTGAATATACCACATCACAGTGTGTTGATTATCAAATGTAACATCATCCTTACCTTGGAGGCACAGGGTAATGACGTGTTTACACAAGAAGATATGAATCTTGTTTGCACAAGATGGATCTACTTTCTTAAATAAGATATTGTCACATCCAAAATGAAGCCTGCTTGTGTAAACACATCAACACAAATCATCTACAACATTTCATTATGCAGAACATTAAGCTTTTATATATTTTAAACTGAGTTGGTGATTTAAAAATACATCTATCCCCTTGTTGTCATGAATAAGGAAATTGAGACCTGACCTAAGATGTTTATTTCTTGGTGTGTTTGGGATTTACTTGATTTTTGATTCAGCCTCAAGTGGAGGAACTCTTTTTTTTAAATTACAATTTTCAGTGCAGTTAAAAAAACACTGACACTGCATCATGAAAATCATGTCATCATGATGAAAATATTGGATATGATATAGAAGTGCATCGGAGGTAACGTATTGCAACCCAGCATGGCCTGACCACCCAGCAGCGTGAGCGTTCATGAGTTTAACCACTTCAATGTGTCATTTATAGAGCACATTAATCTGTAAACTTTCTGTCTCTCTCTCAGCGTTATTCTGCTGTTCGAGCACCTGCTGACTCGCTGTCTTCATGGTGCCATTTTTAAATTGGGTCCCTTTTCTTTCATTTGCCCACAGACTCCATCGAAGAGGATCTTGGACGGCATGCAAAGTTGTGAAATTTCCTCAGACAGCACTGATGATCCTCTTAGTAGCGGCCTACGCACTCATCGGCAGCCTCGAATAGTGGTGATTGGTGCTGGCTTGGCCGGCCTTGCTGCAACTAAGATCCTACTGAAAAACGGCTTCACGGATGTCACTGTCCTAGAGGCGTCAGACCACGTCGGCGGCAGAGTTCACAGTGTTCAGCTCGGTGAGAGGACCTGTCTCCGTTTAACCTGTTCTGAAAAGCAGCCATAGAAATCAGCTTGACGTATTCTAACTAGGCTCATTTGCTTTCTTGCGGTAGGTGAGATGGAAAAGAAAAACAAAACAAAACAAATAGAGCCTGCAGTTGGCTAGCCTAGCTTAGCATAAGGACCAGAGGCATGACAGCTAGCATCCACAAAGTCACTGTTAACTATTAATATCACTCCTGTTTCCAGTCAGTACGCTCACTCTCTCCTGCATATTCAGCATACATGCATGATAATATTGTTGGTTATTATTTTCCAAGTTTCTTAATAAAAATAAGTGTGTGATGCCCAAACGTAGCTGGTTTACACACAGAATAATGTTTTTTTTGTTTCACTGTAGGCACGATGCTGCATGTTTTGGGCATGTGCAGACAAAATGAAACAAGTGATTCTTCCAAGTAACAATTTCACATTTTTTTCTCAGATAGATGAACACAAAGCACTGTTTGCCTGTTGATAAAAGAACAAAGAATCTTCTGATACACGCTGAATTGATAAATTTATAAGTCGTGCTGCAGAACCAGATATACAGTATCTAATCTGCCTCTTTCATATTAAAGTATAGTTAATTTGTTTTAATTTTTAACACAGGTCAAACTAAGTAAGTCCTGTTATATACTTGCTTAAAGTCAGCCATATATTCTAGTCCATTTCCCTAAATATCCTGAGTAAATGCCAACATTGAATGCATTCCAAAAGAAATAATGGTGCCTTTGACTTCAGCTGCTCGAGTAGAGGCGGTAGATTTTCCCAACAAAGTCGACTGAACTGCATCTTTCGGGGACAGCATCTGCTCGAGGCGCCGACATGCACATTAAAGAGGTCACATATAAGAACATAACATACCGCTTTTTAATGTAAACTTGTTTGTCAGGTGAATGGATAATTGCATCCATTACATAATTGTATGTTTATGTGCCCAGACATTATGTATAAATAGAAGCATTTGGCCATTATTGACGTTGCATTGGCCTGTTTCTTATTATATAAATTAATGTAAAACGTATACAGTCTGTGATGCCATTATCTTAAGGAAAAATATTAAATTAATAATATTCCAGTGGGTTGAAGCAACTGCTGTGTGTTAATTGAGTTGAAGTGCTTCTTGAACTGTCCCATTATGACACACTCAAGCGTGATTATGCCGTAACAAGGCAGTTGAGTTCAAAGAGATTGTTTTTTCTTTTGAACTCACACTGATTTATGATTCCTATGTAGGAAAAGCAACTTTGGAGCTTGGAGCCACCTGGATCCATGGTGCCAATGGGAACCCAGTGTACCACCTGGCAGAGGAAAACGGGCTGCTGGAGCACACCACAGATGGGGAGAGGAGCGAGGGACGCATCAGCCTGTATACCAAAAATGGCGTGGCCCACTACCAGACCAACGTCGGGAAGAGGATCCCCAAGGACCTGGTGGAGGAGTTCAGCGACCTGTACAACGAGGTGAGGGGCCACATGTGCACACAGACAAGTGAGCTCACAGCTAGATGCACAAATGAATGCATTCATGAACAATACTCACTGTTCAGCGGCACATCAAAACATGTTTATGTAAGTTCAATTATGCAGCACAGTAAACAGTGGTTTCCAACACTACAAAGAAATATGTGGAATTCTGGGAAATCTGTATTAATTAAACATAGAATATACAATACAGACAGAAATAATAGACCTAAAGTTGAATAATTTACCCAAATAGAGCTATAAAACGATATACACCTAAACTAATATTACTTTTTTTAGGTGGTAACAAATACAACTCTCTGCATTAACAATAAAGAAGAACCTCATACAACCCAGCTTCAATAAATCCAAATTGTCTGTTTAAAACTACTTAATGGAAAATAAAAGCCACAGCTTATCTCCATCACAACAGTCTTAAATACATCTCTAGCCATCTTGTGGTGGGTCAATAAAATGTCCACCAAAGCAAGCTGAATTTAACAAGAAAAGAGTGTTTCCATGGGTCCAGTGGTCTGCTCTGTGGTCTGCAGCGGCCCCTGTTAGAGAATGATTATGATCGTTTAAGTAGGTCACGTCTGGAAAAGCAGTTACAGAGACCGTATGGACCACATGGAGGAGATTGTATTTTCATTAACCCTTTCTGCAGCTTTGATTTTGGCTTGATCCTTCTTTCTTCTTGTGATAAATCTTCTTAATGGAAGTTGACACCCTAATCCGAAATACTTATACAGACTCTGTTTCAGCATCGCAAAGACTGGAGAAATTCCTGCCTCATCTACATTTAGCTGCTTTGTACTGTCATCTTCCTCCAGTTTACCTTCAGCCTTTGAGAATCCTCATCAGCCTTTCTTTGTATGTTGCCAGGACTGTAAAGCTCTTTGAAACAGATTTGCTTCTTTGGAGTGGATGAATAAAGTTGACTTGACTAGACCTGTAAGGCCTCCACGCTGCTGTCTCCAGGTTGTGGTTTTCAATAGCTATTCTTTGAAAAGAAAAAAAAAGAGAGAACATACTTCAGGGTTGTCTCACCTTTTTCACATTTTGTGACATGACTGAGTGAAGAGGGCCTGGTCATGGTCATCATCATCAGTAAGAAGACTCCTTGTGATCTGTTATCAGTTTGTCATTGAGGGAGTGCAGGGCAGACGTTTCTATCACCTCCATTACAACAGCTGTTCTGCTATTGCCTTGAGCACACTGCAGTTAGAGGTGAATCAGTATTATTTGGTCTATAAAATGTCAGGGAATGATAAAAAAAAAAACAAAAAAACAATCCTCCTAATTTCCCTCAAGTACAAGGTGACAAATTCAGTTTTTTGTTTTTACCAAGAGCACCAAAACATACATTTATTTCTGAAAAGACAATTTTTACTAAGCTGTAACCATGGATATTGAAAATAATCATCCCACTTATAGTTTTTGTTATTTTATTCAGAATAAGGTATTATTTGGAACAATGAAATGTGATGTGCAGTTTATGTGATCTGTATCTGAATATTGTTAAATTTGAAATAACTGTAAAATATGGCATTTAAAAGAAGTCGCTGTGACTGCATCTCTAGTTGAAGGAATTACAGCACTTTGTCTGCATGTTGTCAAAGATTTCCTTTTAGTCGAAGTCCAACTTCATTAGCTTGAAGTAAATACAATCCAGATTCATTTTGTGAATGAATTTACTTGCTTTTGAGTGTGTCTTTTTTCTTTCTGTTTCTTTTCTTCTTAACAAGGATTTGCTGGTGTAGCTGCTGGCAGTATTTTCTTGTTAATGCTGCCTGAGGAGTTCCTCCATCAGGCTGCAGTTCACCATTTGAAACAAACGAGCACTGACCTGATCCGCTCTAGACTGGTTTATTTTCCATGTCTTTGCTGTTGACATACTTCCTTATTTTTCTTCCTCCTGATCACTCTCTGTCTCACTCCTCTTTAGGTGTACGAGCTGACTCAGGAGTTCTTCCAGAACGGGAAGCCAGTTTGTGCGGAGAGCCAGAACAGCGTCGGCGTGTTCACGCGGGACGTGGTGCGCAAGAAGATCATGTTGGATCCTGATGATTCTGAGAGCACCAAGAAGCTCAAACTGTCCATGCTTCAACAGTACCTCAAGGTGTGTGTGTGTGTGTGTGTGTGTAATAGCTGTGCTTTCATTATTTATAAAGGTGAAATATTCTTGTTAATTGGAGTTGATATACAAACATATAAATCATTTGAAATGTGACAGCAGGTGCTGATCCAATCTGAATGCCTGTCAGCACTAATAGCAAGAGATCATTAGACGCTAATTAGCCATTGAATAAAAAGATTGGTTTGTTAATTGGATAGTAATTGAGAGCTTTTATCTACTTCCTCCCAACCCATAATCCATGAAGATAATCAGGTGTTGTGTTGTTTAATTTACTTCAAGCAGAGCTGTAAACTTTTCTTTCACTAAGACACATTTTTTTTATAAAAGCTTTTACTCTGAGAGAAACTAATGATTATGAATCTGGTAACTATGTTCTCCATTTATCAGTTCAAAAATGTCAGGCTCTAATTCACTCAGCATACTGCATTAGTTTCTATCATTTGTTTGGTTCAACAAACATCCCAAAATAAAAACAACAATTACATTTTAAATTACTTAAAACAGGGAATGTAGCAAGTGGTCACATCTAAGAAGATACAACCTGCAAACCTGTTCTGATAAAAACTTCGTCTGATATCTTACATCGCTGTTTTAAGGTTAAAGGAGCAGACCTACCTGGTTAGGGTTAGGAATAGGATCAGGATTTGATTTTTTACCTTACAGAACCATTTGGTATTTTTGTACTAACATTAATTTAAAATAACAAGGCTGACTTTTGTTCGGCAGGAGACAGAAACATCAGTCTCCTGGGTCAAAGGGTGTATTGATGGTTTATCCATCACCTGTCCCACCCTCTCTGAACGGACTTTGTCAGTCTTTATAACACATCACCTCACTTTGCTCCTGTCAAAACTTAAAAAGGCAAACGGCAAACATCAAACATGAGTCATAATAAGATGCACCTCCTGGCCCACAACTATATGTGTTATCTAAGAATAACAGTGATTTTGAGCTGTTTGAAACTACTAATAATATTAAGTAATAAAAAGGTACAGCTAGCTGTCTGTCGGCTAACCTTAGGACTGGGAACAGTGTGAAACAGCCAGCTGGCACTTGTAACATAATTTGCCTACCAGGCTTATTGAATACCATAATAGTTCAGACAAAACTTAAATTAACATGGAAAAATGTAAATTCACAGCTCTAAGGTTTGTCATGTGCATGTGGGACTGTTTCATGCTCTATAGTGTTCATTTCTGCTGTATGCTTAATACTTTATTTTCTAAAATGTCTAAGTACATAAGTATTGATGAATAAAGATTAAAATAGATCAATGTGTGATGAAAATTGATATCAATCACTTTCTTGTGGGTCTGTTGATAATTATTCATCACATTGTTTCGACACATGACAGAACACAGCCGATGCTTATAAAAAAGAAAAATAACAGACACTGGAGGTTATGCTTGTTTTTAATCCAGTTGCTTAAACTGCTTCTCCTCCTGATTATTATCCACATGAAACCAACTTAATTGAAAGTTTTCACTTGCATTTTATATCGTCAGCCCTTTAACACACTATGTAATAATGTGAGTGCTACATTCGTGCTGTTCATGGAAATGCACCCCCAAACGCCCACAAACACAGACATACACACCACAGCATGTCAGGAACCACAGTAGAGAGGAGATGGTGGCACGTTTGTCACCATGCTAGCTCCAAATGTAATGAGGCCCCAATGGTCCTGTGAATTAAAAATGCCAGGATCATTGCATAACCAATTAAATGTTACCTTTTTGGTGGCATTTTGTGGTTCAGTGTAATAGGCAGCAGGTAAAGTGATGGAAAAATAACTGATTCTCTGATGTTTCAGGTGGAGAGTTGTGAAAGCAGCTCTCCCAGTATGGATGAGGTGTCCCTGAGTGAGTTTGGCGAGTGGACGGAGATCCCCGGTGCGCATTATGTCATTCCTGAAGGTTTCATGAAGGTCGTGGAGCTCCTGGTGCAGGACATCCCCTCCCACACCCTCTGCCTTAGCAAACCGGTCCGCTGCATCCACTGGAACTACTCAGCCCAGCACCGAGAGGGGATCCCCAAGAGCAGTGACACCCGCCAGGACAACAACCACAACGAAAACAACCACAGCTGCCAACCTCAAGACGACCCACTCATCCTGGGTCACCCCATTTACGTTGAGTGCGAGGACAAGGAGTGGATCACGGCCGACCATGTGATCGTGACAACTTCTCTTGGCGTCCTGAAGCAGAACCTCGAGGTCATGTTCTCCCCCTCTCTGCCCGAGGACAAAGTGCTCGCCATCGAGAAGCTGGGCATCAGCACCACCGATAAGATATTCCTAGAGTACGAAGAGCCCTTCTGGAGCCCGGAGTGCAACAGCATCCAGTTTGTGTGGGAGGATGAGGCGCAGCTGGAGCAGCTGGTCTACCCTGAGGAGCTGTGGTACAAGAAGATCTGCTGCTTTGACGTCCTCTACCCGCCCGAGCGCTACGGATACATGCTAAACGGCTGGATCTGCGGGCAGGAGGCGCTTTACATGGAGCGCTGCGATGACGAAACCGTGGCCGAGACCTGCACTGAGCTGCTGAGGCGTTTTACAGGTCAGGATGCATTCTGGGAAAAAGAGCTGTGTATAGAGGGCTGCAGGATTAAGTCCTAAAATATGAAAATTTGCATTTTGCGCTTCAGTGTGTGGTTCTGGGATTTGTTTTTGGTTAACAGTGTAATAAAGTCTGTGGTTAGCACAAGCTCCAGAGTCTTAGCTCTTTACTCCTGGCGATTGCATTTGCATTTCAAAATGTATAAAAAGGGCGTTAAGCCAACGCAGAAGTGCTGCATTCTTTGTCCAGGCCTGCAGGAGACAACTCCACTGGTTGTAAGAAAAAAGTCCAATTGTACAGAAGTCTCTAAGAAAATTACTTCACACTTGATGTATTACCTCCGTTAGCATTTTTCCAATGAGTTTTTGGTCTCAATTGTCTTCTTCAATACAGCATGATGCTGATTTTGTAAATAAAATAACAATTTAATTAATCCTGGCAGGAAACTACACCATTCCAGACCACAGCAAAAAAAGAAAGAAAATGATGTGGATAATGTGTGATGAAAAAAATACAGAACTTGCTGACAAGCTTGATTAGAAACTGTACAGTCAATCAAAGCACTTCTGCCTTCCAGCTCTTTCACCAAGATTCATAATAAGCCTAAACTAACACAGTAGCCATGGAAGGCTGAGCTCAGTGACTCATACAGCAGTTTCTGGGTTGGGTCATTGTGTTTATTATACAGGAAATGACATAAGCTTCAGCTCTGAGTAGCTTTTTTCATGACAAAACATTGAAAGATAGTACAGTTGAGTGACTCAGAGGTCACTGGTGTGTCCAATCAGGTAGGTCATCACTTTGAGCAGAAGACTGATTATATGTTAGATAAGGTAAAAAGGCCTTTAACTGATATACAATCATTCCATCCACATCTTTTGACACAAACATACATTTCAAGGTTGCAGTATTCTTTCTGAGGTTTAATGTTGCTGCTTCCAGTTAACTGGTGGTGCCACGTCTTGTGCAATTGAGAAATTTCCTGCTTTACAGTTGATTACAGCATAACATGTAGAAGTTTTCATTGCATGACAGCAGGTTGGCTCACTGTTTGGGAATAGATTAGGGTTGTGCAAACACTGTGGAAATGACTCAGATTATTCCTCAGAAATGGGTCACAGTCTGAGCGTGGAAACTGACTGTCACTTGATGATGAGGTCAGTGGAATTCCTATAGATTGCAGACTAAATCACACAGGGAAACACACACACACACACACACATTCCTCATGTAGGTCAAAGAGGTTTAATCCCTCAGCTGTTGCTTAATTACATATGGACTCGCAGGTGCCTTTCTGAGCACAGGGGGGCACCAGTCGATTACAGTCGGCAGATTGGAAGTCCCAGTAAAAGGCATCACGTTACAGCCGCCACATTCTTACTTTGAACTGGTTTCATTCTGCAATGTTGGGTTGTGAGACTGTCCCTGATTATCATTTCTATCCTCACTGACTCCCTCTCTGTCCAACCGTCCACAGGGAACCCAGACATTCCTAAGCCCCGGCGCATCCTGCGCTCCTTGTGGGGCAGTAACCCCTTCATCAGAGGGTCCTACTCCTTCACCAGGGTGGGGTCCAGCGGTGCCGACTGTGAGAGGCTGGCCATGCCACTGCCTTATGCCAACAGCACCAAGGCTCCGGTAAGACAACCACACGACAGAGCGGGCGGATAGAAACATAAAAACACTTTGACCATAAAATGCAATTCAGTAGACAGGAAAATAATTACCCTTGTGGATCTTATGTAGTTAGACTGTGTCAGAGAAATGTCTGACCAGGCAGCAACCACCAAGGTTGAAAGATGATGTCCAGACCGAAACCGTTTTCTGCACTTGTAGACATGTTTGTTTCCACTGTAAAGTTGGGGATTTTACCATAGGAGTCTATGGTGTAGCATGTAGTCTCAAGTGGCCATTAATGGAGCTGCTGATTTTGGCTCTGCTGCACTGGCTTCACTTTTCAGCCCTCGAGGTTTTCTGCTGGTTTATTACTGCATTCTCTTTTCTTCATATGTTAAATTGATTGTTTTTTAATTGCTGTGTACTATCAGTCTCTATGATATGAAATGAGTAATTTGAAATTGAACAAATGTAAATACATTTGTAGCTCCATATTAGTTCCTTCTTAGAATCATGAGGAACCAAGGGACCTGTAAAATAAAGTGTTAAATGTTGTTTATTTTTATCCACTCTATATGTTGTAGATGTTTAGAGTCGTAACCCTCCTAGCGGTATTTTTACTGTTGTTTACACTCCCTGCATGCACTCTGAGAGCATCTGGCTAATGCGGCGCTGTCATCAATACTATGTCACATTGCAGCACATGCAGAGAAAATACAGCTGGTGTCAGGAGGGGTTAGGAAGGCTGTTTCCTGGCCAGCAGTCTAGACCATGAAACCTGAAGCGTTGTGGGTGAAGGGGAGGCAGGCTGGGGGAGGGGTTTGTGTGCTCACTTGACACTGCTGAAGGAACGGCGTGACCCTGCCGCTGAAGTCCTTCAACCCCGTCATACTGAATTCTCCAGGCTTCAGGAAAGTCACCGCAGCTACCTGCGTGTCGAGCGCTAACAAGGAAATCAGTGATGGAAATAGATAAGACGGCTGCACAACGAGAGGCCTCAACTATGTCAGGATGACACTGACGGCTCTTGTTTGAATCTGGTTTTCTTGTCTCATATCTTTTTTCCCTTCTCCTCCTCCTCCTCCTCCTCCTCCTCCTCCTCCTCCTCCCTCAGCCTCTGCAGGTCCTGTTTGCTGGAGAGGCCACCCACAGAAAATACTATTCCACTACCCATGGTGCTCTGCTGTCAGGACAGAGGGAGGCCACTCGTCTAATAGAGATGTACCAGGACTTGCACAGAGCTGAAACCACAAAGCCTAATATGTAAAATAAAAGGAACCTCTGACTAGTGACAAAAAAATACAATACTGTTTTACGCTTTTTATCTTGATGATTAAGTTATACTTAAAAACATAGCTGGGGCATTATTACATTAATGAGTATTGTTTCTATTGTATTGTAGATTCGAATCATGTTCAATTTTTATTTGAGGTGTACTGTTTGAAGGTTGCCAATGGTGCTGTCTCTTCTCGTCTTTATCCTTCTGTCCTTATGTTTTTTTTTTTAATCATTAATTTAATGTTTATAATAACAGCATCTGTAATTTAACTTGTTTTTTTTTTGTAAGTGCCTTCTGTATGTAATGTTATGTTATTTCAAAAGTAATGAAAATACTAAATAAAAACTGAGAAAGTTTTAACAAAATAAAAATTATATCATCATCTTACATTGAGTCTTTTCCATTCATTAAATATTAAACTAGATATCTCCTTTTTGCCCACTTCTGGCCTCATGAATATATTCCAGGAAAGTACAACCACAGGCAGGAGCCGTTTCCATACTATCACCCTTTCAAATCAATGAGAGCGCAGCAGGAAGTGAGTGCACATGGAAAGAGAAGAAAACGCTCCAGAGCCATAATGCTGTGCCAAAGTGACAGATGGCGTTCGAACAGACCTAAACCCAGTGCTCACTTCTGTTAGACAACAGTGCTAATCCTCATTCCCAGTGACAAACATGATCAGAGGCTGAAAACAAGCAAAAGTTTTAATTGGCAACAAAAAACAAAGAAATTACTTAAGAACCCTGTTTTTCCTTCTTTCCTATTGTCGAGGAGCGTGCCAAACCGTTCCACTTCCTGAAGCTGATTACAGGAGCACTCAACGGCTCTATTATGGGCTCGCACAAAGCTGGATGATACACAGGCAGAATGTGTTCTCTTCAGAAAAAATAAATATTTCCACTGTTCTTATGAAAAAACAAGAGATGTACACGATTGTGATGGAAAAACTAAAGGTTATACCTCATGTTTGTCTGTCCTCATCAACCAGCCATGTTACACTTTAGATCCATGTTTGTTCACGCTCACGTGCAGCCACTTCAGGAGACAAAGCTTCAAATATGAAAAGTTGCTGCAAAGAATCATTTCAAAAGTTGGACCTTCATGCAGAGGCAGCCCTTTGGTCAATTGACTGATTCCGCAGAGATCCTCAACAATTTTACCAGCAAAAAAATTTGCATTTTACGTTCCTGAATATGTTTATTTGCAACAATTTTTCTTGGAACAATGACTTAACATCAATATATGTTTATAAATATATTTACTAAGCCTCAACACTAACTGCTCATGTGACGCATGCTGCTCAAATTTCTTCATGACACGTTGCACAAAGCTTAGCGAAGCATCTACACAGTTTAGGGTTAAGGATTGTATCAAATTATACTTTAAAATTCTTATATTCCATTCATTGATTTTGTGAATATTGGCCCAATACAGATGCAAAATGCTCATATTTTTGGTTATAAACTATATCATATGTTATCTCTGTTTCGCAGAAACATTCAACGTCAAAATGTATTTTGGCGACTCGATTGGTACAGAATATGGAATATTATATTAATATTATAGTATTATATGGAATATAAGGTGGACAAGATTAGTGTCAACAATTTGGTTAACCACATGTGAAATCTGATCACAATCTCGATCAAACTTCATTTGACTGCAGGTTACAGAAAGCAAACACAATGAGCATTGGCAGTATTTTTTCAAATGACCTGAATGTCTCTCGAGGCAATATTTATACCGCTTGGACACATTTCAGAGGCACCACCTCATTTCCGTGAAGCCTAATCAGATGTGAGATCAGAATGTGCTTCACACTTGAACAACTGCTCGGTCCTGAGGTGCAATGTCAACAAAATCACAGTTGTTTCGACTTTTTGTCGTGCATAGTTTTAAGTCTTGTGTGTGTTTGTGCTGAACCTTTTAGCTGTCTTGAGCAGGACTTCCTTGAAAAAGACATTTAGCATCTTAATCGGAAATACTTTGGCTAAAATAAATTAGATAAAAATAAATAAAAACATGTAAATGCCAAAAGTCAAGCTGATACAAGGAAACCATCTACACCGAAACTGACAAGAGTTTAGCTAGGAATGTAAAACAGGATGATTGAAGTGAAGTGACATTTACTTCTGGTTTCACATAAACAATAAGACGATTTCATTACGTCTAAATATAACTTATGGGGCTCAAAGTATCCCCAAAACATTTGGTTCACTAATTAGAGCTTTAGAAAATGCACTATTCATTTTTATTATGAAGCATTTTCCTGTTTATTTTAAAGTGTGTGAAATTTTCATGATTAACAGAAACCATCAAAAGCAGCAGTAATTTGAGGAACTAGAAAATGAGTCCTTATGTGAAAAGCTGAAGTTCAGTGGAATGACCAAACGATGAAAAACCTAACAAGAGCCAAGGACTCAGAACTGAGTCTGGATGTTGACTTGTTGCCAGCTCGAAATATCAAGGACCATCAGATGGTAACTTGTTGGATGAGAAGGAACAGAATGACCAAAGTTACAGAGTGAGAACGACATGCATCCAAAAGTGTAACGTGCCAGTGTTAAAGAAGCTGTTTATTATTCTACTCAAACATCCAGCACGGACCAACAACTCTCTCATTCTGTTTAAAGCTAAGCAACAGGCAACACAAGGTCATGTTTCTAAATCTGTACCGAACAGTATGTTCCTAGAAATATGAAAATAGAATTTTCTTGTTTTCTGATTCATTGAGTGAATTTCCAAATTGTGCCCAAGTAAAAACCTTTGACTCTAATATGTTAACACAATCTAACAAGAATTTTGAAACTGACCCTATACAAAGTTGACATTTCTGTTCTGAAAATGTGCAAATCAGCAGATATTTAACAAGATAATGCTTTATTTGCATATCAGAACTAAATAACCCATAACTTGGTATACAAAAAAAGTTTGAATGTAATTAATCAACCTGTGACATTTCATGGTGATATGTATTAGTTTAAATTATAGCGTCTCCCTTTAAAATGTTTGGGGCATGCTAAACAGCACACTCATGGTCCACACAGGCGTTTTCACTTTTCGCCATGATTGGGCTTCTCTTCAGGACTGCATGGGTGTGTGCGGACTGGGCCTGACTGGAATCACTCTCACTCTCCTGTTAGTTCATTGCACCTGCACCTGTTAAACTTAAGGGCAACTTAATGTGCAGCCACGTCACAGCCTTCAGTCCAACTAACAGGAGCTTGTGCTCACAACGGACAACAGAAAGCTGACTTTCCGATAATAAGCAGCTCTTTAATGTGCACAAAAGTGCCACAAAATGAAGCAAACTCAAAGTACAGCGTGCACAGTCAATGAGGTCTGTTTGTGAGTGTGCTGTTGATGCACATTATTCTTCCATAACAAAACGCAAAAAGGAAATGGATGAGCTGCTCACAGCTGGAAAACAAGTTGAAACATGCAGCATGTGACTGGAGAAAGTTGAGTCCTTAGAATTTGAATCACTGGAAACACATTGTTGCTGTATATTTGTGAAGACTTTTGTCTGACAATAGACTAATGTCCTTTCTGTGCCAGAGTACACTGATATCTTTGTATATCAACTGCAAAATCATCTTTGTATGATCCAGTCTACTTTATCATTCAAACTAGGACATAAACATGTAGACGTTATGATTCACAGAACATCTCCTCACAAAAACAAACATAATTCAGTCGGAAATGCTGTAAAAACATTATTGAATACATTTTTTTTTAAAATATATTAATAACTCAAAACTGAAGTAAAGTTGACTAGCCGGCCAAAAACAACAAAAGGAAGGGAGAAGAACTGGCTCAGCCAACAAAGGCCTCAAACTAAAACCTGACAGAATAAAGCAGCAGGAGCAGGACTACAGGCCCTCTAAAACAACTGCCACAGCTAAAGCCAAACACTCAGAGCAGCAGCTGCAGGTCAGGACAACTCTTCCACCTATCATCCTCACCAGAGACACCTGGGACAGTAAATAACATGCACATCAGGCCGCGGCCAGCAGGGGGCGCTGGCGCTCATCAGCACGACATAACAGTAAAGGGGTCTGCAGAAGGAGAGATACAGTAAGGATTATTAAAGCAGCTCCAGTGTTTTGATAGTGGTGCCAGGATGTGTGAACGCTGGAGGGAAACGGTTTGCATAGTTATTATATTAAGATGGATTGATTGTTTGTATAATCAATCATTTTTGTGTGCATATTTTGTTTTTTATTACTGTTGCCACCATAATATTAATCCTTTCACTGCTCTGCACATTAAAGTGAAAAAACACGTGTGAAAGAAAATATGACAAAAATGCTGCTTCTGAACTTTATTCATCTTTAACTTCAAGGATTCTGCTTCATCAGTAATGGTCTAAAAATGAATAAAAAGCCGTTCAACATATTATTCTATATTTATATAATCATAAGTTAAATATATA
>JAOWBC010001255.1:9742011-9760304 GCA_028566105.1 Hypoplectrus providencianus | reverse complement strand
TTTTTTACATTTTCATGTCGTTTTTTTGGTTTGTTTGTTTGTTTGTTTTTTATTGTAGGCCTGATATTTCCATTTCTTTTTCGTTTTAGTTAGTTTTTAGAGAGCTTTTGCTAGTTTTTGATTCATTTAGTTTCACTTTTAATACATTACAGAACACATATACGTACAAAAATATACATCTTAAGAACTATTTATGAAGGACCAGAATCTTTAATGTTTAATTTTTGTGATATTTGACCTCCATTGGTCTCCTGGATTTTCATGGTAGTTCACCTTCTGTGGCTCACAAGCTCAAGAGTAGACAGATTTTCTGAAATGAAAAATAATGATTTTTCTTTGTGGATATTTATGATATTTAGTTTATAACATTACTAGTCTTGCTTTTTTTCAGTCTGTCTGTGATATCAACCCTGGAGGATTGAGGACCTTCACTTTTCCTTTTCCTTTCCATTAACCGGCTCTATTTTGAGCTGGATTTTCTCGTCGTTTGGTCGTAGCAAAACTTTGGTTATCCACTGTGACAGGAGCTTCCTCTCCCTCTGACACCTCCAGGACACAGATGCAGACGAGGCAGCCAACAGTTTCAGCTCACAGCCAATCAGAGCTCATGTTACATTTCATGGCAGATTTGCATCGGAGTTCCTCCCATGAGCTCTGAGGAAAGACACGAACACAGAGTGTCCTTTAGACTGGACACAGCTGACAAACAAAAAGAGCCAAACACTTCCTCCTACAACCACGGACTCTTCAAAACACACTATCTTAAACGCTATCTTTTTATCTTTCATTAAACTACTTTCTAACAATATTCATAAAAATACTGTTTGTCCCATGTATCAACACTTCAAACATTTTCTTAATTTAATTTTTAATGTAATATAATTTTTATATTATATTGGTTTTAACTCTATTTTTCATTGGCTGGATTCAGATTTTTTAAAATTTTAATTGAATTAATTCATTTTGGACAATTTACTTGAGAGAAACTCACAGTCCTGACAACTGACTGCAGATAGCAACATTACCCTCTATTTTGGGCCATGTTTTATGAATAAAATTACTTTTATTCTTTTACTTCTGTACTTATCAACTAATTTTTTTTTCTTTTACAAAAAGCAAGTAATTAAAACATCTGGGTGCTAATTTGTTTCCTTTGCCTAGTTGTTGCTTAGGTTAGCTGTTATTATGTGACTGTGTGAATGAGTGTTGCTGAAAAAAGAGATTATAATAAATATAGGTTTGAAAACAAAACAATAGATGGCATTATGATAAGAGAGGCACTACCACAAAATCTGCAGTGAGACTCTGCTTTTTTGTCAAGTTGGTGTCAGTTTAGTTTTTCACCGATAGAGCTGTAGAAATTTAGTTGTTTTTTTTGTGTGTGTGTGAAAAATGTTGCATGGTTGTGCATTGTGATTGTGCGTTTAAAAGTGAAACCTTGTTCTCTGTGAGTAGTGTACTCACCCTCCTCATTCAGACAGTTGGAAAGCACCAAGGGAAACATGGGAACAAAGTTCTGGCCGGAGTCCCGGGTCCAGCAGGGGAACACGTGAGGCTGCAGAGAACTTAACCGTTCAGCTTCTCATATCAGCAGAGGGAAGCATCAAAGGTTGGTGCCTTTGGCTCAGTTCATCACACACAGTTCAAACCAGGACCTGAAGGTGCTTTCAGGTGCTGTCCGTCAGCTTCGGCTCAGAGTGGTGCTTAGTCCTTCCTGTCCTGAGCAACATTTTGGTTTAAAGGATGGAAGACAGCTTTGGTCTATATTTCTACATTTCATTCATTCCTGTAAGGAAACTAAAGGAAATCTTTATGGTTAAAGAGCAAACAGAGCAACAGTCAAGTCATTTGCTAAAAGAGAAGTCTTTTAAGTGTGTATGATTGTTAATTACAAAGAAAAATGCATGGGCAAGAATTACAACAAAAGTTTAAAGAATTAATGTAAAAACTAATCTGATACATTTTTACAGGAAATTACCTGCTCAAAGTCCATTCCTTCACAGCTTTAACAAACGCAGTGTTTGCTTCACTATTTGGGTTATTTTACAGCATCACTTGTCCTGAAATTGTTATGCATTGAATATAATATGAAATAATAAGAAAAAAAGTTTGGGAAAAACAAACTCACATTTTTTTTCAAAAAGCAGCTGACAGTCCAAACAAATACAATTTAAAGCAGTTTTATTGATGACAACAAATGAGTGAAAATGAGTAGTAAAACATTTCCATCTATTGCAGTCATCGCAGAAGGCTGATCTTCTTTTGGGAAAGTTCTTTTCAGCGACAGAATCCATTTTGTCGTTGCAGCAACGTGGATGAAGTTCATGGGTCAAACCTGTTGATGGCGGTCAAAAACGAGAATAATAACTAAAAAAAAAATGATTCCAAAGACAAACTGCACACTTAATTGCCCAGATAAGTGTTGAGGTAATGTGTAAAATACTATTCAGATGAACGGGCAGAGTACAATCATTCATACATAAAAAATGCACAGAGAGGTTCATGAACACTCAGACACTGTTTTTCTGTTGCACAGTATGATCCATGACAACTGAGGAAGAATAGCATGAGAATGAGGAAGCACCTCAGTTTTTAAGCGATGCTTCCGTTTCTGTAACAAAATAAATAAATAAGAAGTTATTCTGCTTTATATTTGGAGAGGCAGAGAATGGAGATGTGAGCCAAAAACGATTCTTGGCACCTCTAATCTGCAGTTTCAGAGCTCACAGACGGCTCTGTTACATCTTCAGCAGGTCCATTTTCACAATAAAGCAACCGTACTGTTGGTATGAGCGTGCATACAGTATAATGCAAAAACAAAGACAGTAACAAATAGAAAGGTGAGCATAAGGTCATATTGGCAATGAACCTAAAAAGCACTTGAATGTAGTTGAATCAATCTTGAGACATGAGAGACGGTGAGAGAGAAAAGAGGCAGACTGTTCAGTCACAGAAGTCCATATGTAATCGCTGTAATTCCAAAAATCCTCCTCCCAGGAAACCCAACATGTCAGCGGTTCCGTGCCACAACAGGAAACGCCGCCGCTGACAGAGACCGGCGCCGTCTCCGACCGATCCGATGACCCACGGCCCGATAAAAGTGTTCAGGAAAAAAAGTGCATCATATTTTGTCAAATACTGAGAAATAGCTGAACATTAAAAACAACACTCTTATAATAAACATCTGAAATATCTTTTTTTTTCTCACTAGTGCAACAACAGACTGGATCAAATAAAGATTATTAACCTGCAGGCAATCAAAGCTCTTTAAACATCTAATAATTTTCTTGTCACAGTAGCAGAACAGTTAAGAAGGCAACTTAATGATTGATGCTCGAACACAAACATGCCAACATTATACACATCGCTCTTTTTTTATAGAAATAAATAGCTGAATTATCATCTTTATCCTCTTCTTAAATAATTTCCATCTCTATATGACTCTGATGCACATTTAATATAAAGTATCTAATACACAACTGCAATTTCAACACTACTGTTATACATAATATAATTCTCTATGTTTATCTTTCATTCAACTTTGGAGAGAAAATGCTTACAGAATGACGACCTGTAAACGTCAACTTTTTCCACTCATAAGTATGACCTTAATATTATATAACATCAAATGTTGGTCCTTTTTTTTCTCTCGTTTTTTCTTTTTTTTCTTATAAACAAACATTATGTACAGAGTAGCTGATAGCGAAGGCAGGATTGTCTAAAACTTAAAATCAACAAGTGCTTCATGTTTTCTCTATTGTGTCAGCAAAGTTTTACACCTTTCCCACAAAGCGACTTCCCTCAGATGAATCAGTGCCAGTGTAGGATAATAAGATGCGGCACTGGAAGAACATGAAGAAACAGACGCCCACAACTGTTCTCACACATTCACCTGGAACATCATCACGACAATATGCAGCTACAAAAGTCTTCGGAAACATTTTTGACCATAAAGCAGAAACCCCACCCCAACATCAGCTCACACCCTCCCCCCCTCTGGGACTTTCTGATGTCAAAGAAACGCCTGCTCGGCCTTCCTGGGACATGTCCCCATGCTCCGTTGCACACCTCACCCATGTTGACACAAACAGGGTGTGTAGGGTGAACAACTTATTGAGCAAGCTGCTGTAAACTTTTCACGAGAGAAGAGACATGATGTTCTACCAGATTCCTTTTTCAACCGCTGTATAAACTTTGTGCATGATTTGTCAAAGGAATTTCTTTCTATTGTTTTCCTCTTACCTGTAGCTCCATTTGTTCATCTATGTTTCCTTTTTTGTTGGAGAGATCGGCCATTGAGATGTCACCTTCTTTATGATATTATCAGGGTTTGTACCAAGTCTTTAAGGTTTGGGAAATGCTTGATTTTAATGACTTTACAAGTTTAATATTATCCAGTGAAGGACTATGCTTGAAATCAGATAAACTAAAAAATCCAAGCCAAGAATTGATTGATGACTGATCGGTTTGTCATTTCTGGAAAGAGACACTTCATTTTGGCACTTATATATTTAGGAAGGCCGGCGTCTCCAACAATCAGCAGCTCATAGCAAAACTAGCAAGACTGATACATAGCAGTACAAGTTAGAGGAAAAAATAATTTGATTTAGGGGTTAACTGTCCCTTTAAAGCAAAGTGATCTGACATATTCTCATGAGTGGGTTTGTATTTTTTCTTACGCAAACTTTTGCAGGCTGATTTGTATTCCTATGAAAAGTGACACGTGATGATTGCTGTTTTCAGCTCACAATGTTGAAACTCTGTCAGGTTCGGGCATAAACCTCCTGCCTGTGTGTGCATTGTTTCACTACAGGCTTTGAGCTACATCTTTTATGCTAGAGATGTAACCCTGTTACCATCAGTGTGTATATAAAGCCACTGTGTTACAAAGGCAGTACATTTCAATACAGATCAGGGTGTTAACGCTCCAATATTTCTATCTAAATGTATAAATTGCATGCCATCCCGCTGCATGTTTCCTAGCAGACCTGCGAGCCTTTTAACATCACGCTGCTTTATCAGCTGATAAAATGATGGTAGGAAAGCTACATATTCCAGTGCATGACTTTTCATAGGATAACTACAAATCATTTATGAGTGACTGTGGGCGTCTAATAGGTGCCCAGTGATTTTGTATTGCACTTTAATATTGTTCTGATTTAAAAAATCATCACCGCAGCAGAGACAGAAAGTTTCTGACTTTAGCTCCCTGGCATGGGTCAAGCTCTTTAAATTCCCATAATTAATATTTTCCTTTATTTTTCCATGGACCCTTTAACCCCCCGTTCCAGCCCCCACCCTCCAAGCTTGTAATGCAGGTTTCTGTGCTATAAATAACTCCTTTCCAAGCCAAAAGGAGCATTATACTGGTAATTTTCTTATTTCTTTTTTTAAATCTATGAAATAATAGTATTCCTTGGGAACATTTGACTGATCTTAATGTTTAAAATTGTTGCAAGCCCTCTCTTCAAGTTATCTTGAACACAGATGAGCGTACACAAAGTGTCGCTACAGTAAGTATTGCTACTCATACTTTGTGAGAATTTCTGCGACATATGCTCTATTGCAGCCACGAATCACACCAAATCAAAATCCTCATTTGCAGGTGAAACTGAAGACGTTTGCTTGGTTTTGAGCTCTGCAAAATAGCTGAAGGTGTTCCATGTTTCTCGCAGCAAAGAGTGTAATATCACACCAGCAGGCTGTTGGCTGTGTAGGTACTTGGAAAGCTCAGCAGAGGGAGCCAGAGAACGTCAGCTGAAAATTCTAAATAAGGATCGAGCAGGCCCTCAGCCAGGGATGGCACTGTTTGTACGGTAAAGTATGAAAGTTACATGATATATAAACACTGAAACACCTGTATACACCTGGAGATAATGTTCCATATGAAACACAACACTGTTATGCTCACTCAGAGCTACTCACGCTCAAATCAAACTCCTACAATGTTAAGTCAAAGTTGATTTGAAGAGATTAAACATCTGCCTTACTGTACATGGTCCCTCTTCTCTCATTAATGGCACATTGGAGAAAACGCTCACTGAAATGAGAACAGACACTGTTACAAATGGCACCAGTTTTTAGAGAGAAATGCATTATGAATCATCCTTTCAGCATCAGATACTGTGTCCCGGTTCTCAGAGATACTACAGCCATCAAAAAAACACAGAGTCCAGGTTTGTGATATGAGGCTGTTCACATGGGGAAGCAGAGGGGATGGTCGAAGAGGGTAAAAATGCATCGCTGCCATGCAATTGGCTAAGGAGACTGTCAGGGTCTGTGTGTTGCAGGCAGGCTGTCCTTGCTCTCTCTGCTGAGCCTGGAGCTGCATGTTTCTGTCCCGGGTGGAAGCAGTAAGTGTTGTAGTTTGAGCACACACAGTGCAGGGCGGCCAAGGATGGAAAACCGTTTATTTAATCCTCAGCACACGCGCATATAAAGCTCCTTTCTGAACACTCTCAACCTTGAGAGCTCAAGAACTCTTGAGGAAATCAATTTCTCTACAATTTCTAACTCCCGCCGCCATTTTATGCACTTCTGCGGAAAAAATATGGACGCTTTATAATGTGCTCCTGCCCACGAGCTGTTGGTGTTGAAGGTAGTCTCGAGTATATGTCAAGCATTGTGCGGATGCAGACAGATAAATACAGCGCTGTCACCTGGCTCAAGGCGATTCAAGAAAGGGACCTGGCTCTGCGCGACGTCACGATCTTCATGATGAAAGCAGAAGACGACTGAAACAGAGGAATCTGACATTTGAATATAGTGTTTGTCCAAATAAGCCTCCTGACCAGTTTTAAGTCATAACAAAACATGAAGGAGGTACTAATTTCCCCCTAATTTTGAGTGAGTTCTATTTTTCTTTTCAGTTTGGAGTTTGTACTTGTGGATTATGCACATTGAGCCTTGGTCCTGGTTCATCATGGCGATCTTCTGTTGTTTCTGTCGATGCTGGAGACGTGTTCAACCCTGTGGAGCGGGCTCAAAACAGCTGGGTCCTTTTGATTGACTGGAGCCAAGATGGCGCCTCTCCAAGACTTGAAGAATCTGCACAAAAGATGTTAGCAGAGACTGTCTGCTTTGACGTGGAGGATTTTGGAGAAGCCGGGCCTCTTCTTCAGAGCCTGAAAGAAAAAAGAGGGAATGGCTGTGAGGGTGTCATTTTCTGAAAGGCTGCTTCTGTGTGACTCTTCTGAATATGTGCTCAGAAAATGCTCAGTTTCCCCTGTTGTCTTCTACCTTTATGTTTTCTTTCATTCGTGAGAGTGTGCATTAACTAGTGTATGTCAGAAAGCGATGAAAAAAAAAACTGTAAAGCATTTGGGTGCAGCAGGTTAAGGATGACTGGCAAGCTTTATAAGCCTCACCTCAACAGAACTCCCTTCAAAAAAACTGGATGATTAAACACAAGAGGAGAACTTTGGCTTCTTTTTCACAGCAAACTTAAGAGCGGCGGATAAAAATAAACCCTAGCTGTTTGCAGCTTTTGAAGTGGTTACCTAACTAGTGTGAGCAACCCCACCATCTTGAGTGTGATATCTAAAAGGAACACGCTGTAAACTGACTCATAAAAACAAAACATAAATAAAACCTGGGATTTCACAGCTTTTGTATCTCCGTTTCTGTGTGGTCAGCTATAAGAATGACCCGAGCCTCTCGCAGCGAGCCTCTGCTCTAGTGAGTTAGCGCAGCCAACCATCACTGGGACTTCAAGGTTTGAGTCATGGTTTAAACGGTGTGTAGTCGTAATAAAAATAGATGCATCTTATCCTCTGAACAGGCAGTGGCCAAGCTGTTAGTCATGTGCACACAGTGGTGCAAATCTCTCAGGACATGTTGGCTGAAAGAAGAGACTAAATTCAGAAAGAATTGCAGCCCTCTGTTATCAGAGCTCACCTCTCTGTTAGTCATTGCCTTCACAAAGTCAGCACTGCAGTCGATGGGTGCTAGAGTAGTTATAAAATGAAATAATACTGTTTTTGGGGGGAAAACTGAAAACAATGTTTCTCCCTGTCGCCTTAACATGCACAATGAATATTTTTTATGTGCTCACAACAGAAAGACTGTGCAGCTAGAAGAAAGGTATTAGGTTTCAGTGTTGCTGTTGGAGGTGTATGATGGGAGGGTGGGTGATCTGTGGGTTACCTGAAGCTTGTTAACCATCTCATCAAACAGTTTTCTAGCTTCAGGGCTGTTGGGGTCCTCAAAGTAGTCTTCTATACCAATCTGGACCACAATGGACTTCAGGTTACGGCAAACACCTGCATGAGAGGAGGGAGGAATTAGACGGCATTCATTTTTTCTTTTTAGATGTCAACAGGGTGTTCTCATGACAGATATGTACTAAAAATTCTGAAAACTAAATGAGCTCCAGGTATCCTATTCTGTTTTTCTGATATATCCATTCCTGAATAACGATAACATATATAGCTAATGGTAGACATTCACTTAAGAACTGTACTTAACTACAATTTTGAGGCACTTTAGTTAAATAAATAAATGTTAATAATATTAGGAGTGCATGGACACAGATACTGGGTATCTGTGGATATTAGGTTAATATTGAATGGCATATGTGATCATCTTTATTACTGTTACTTGACTGTTTTTAATAATGTTTCATTAAATGTTTTTTTAAGATAGGAGAACAATGTTCGTCAAGCCTAATGCTGCCTTGGACGTAAAACACTTTCGTATCTGCATAATGAAAAATTATTAGTAATGAAAAAAGTTTAGTTATTATAGTATCCTCTGATGCTTATACCTTTTAACTCCTATGTGAGTAGAATTTAAATAAGGATTTTTGCTTGTAACATAGTATTTCTAGCTACTAACTAATAAGGCCTGAATAATTCTTGCCTAAATGTCACTTTAACCTACATTGTATTAGAATTGTTACCTCTAACAGTACCCAAAATATGTTATTAATGGATTCGTGTGTCAGAGATATTGCAGGAGATCACACTGTTCAGTCCACTTAATGCACACTTGCAGCACAGTGCTGTGGTACCAGTCAGAGGTACTTGAGTGCAGCAGCATTCAGACTCACTGTTGAAGTGGAGCAGGGCTTTGGGGGTGACCGGTGTGGATGTGAGCACCAGCATCTCCAGACCTTTCAAGCCCTCTCTGCAAACCTCTGCTGCCACCTCCTGGTTGATCTCACTCACATGATCCAGCTCCAGCACCTGCAGGCGCATGCAGTTCCTCGCTGGGGGTAGTGAGGAGGTTGATAGGGGTCGAGGGAGATAAGGGAAAACAGAGATGAGGGGAAACGGTGGAGTGTAAAGATAAGAGAAAACAACAAAGGTTACAGAGGAGGACAAAGGCTTGGTCTAGTGCTTAAAATGCATGAAAGAACAGATAGGAATTTATTCAATTTTATAAAACTAAATTTAAGTTTAAATTTAAATTTAAATAAAGACCTCCATTAGATACATGGATTACGTCCTGATATGACAAAATATATATATATATTTTTTCATACAATTGTTACTTCTGTTCCTGTACTGTATCTGCATATGTGATGTTAACCATGATTCAGAAGCACACTGACATGGTTGAAAATTATAGTTCAAATTGTATAATGGAAACAGGTACTTTTCTTTCAGAGGAAAGAGCTCCCCATCCACAGCATGTATTAGTGATCAAGTGCTTGTATGTCACAGGAAAAATCACTGCACACTGAAATTATATTTCTGTGTTGTATTCAGAGGAAGCAACATGCTTTATGTGCCACTATGTTTGAATGTATTGAAAAAGACAAAGCTTTAATTAGAATAAAAAATTGTATAGTAGTTTTACAAGCCATATCCACCTAGAGAGGCCAGTCCCTGAATCCCACATCCAGCCCCGCCCACACCGAGAGCACGTAGGTGTGGCCAACATCTCCCAATGGTCTGCAGGCAGCGGTTACTGAAACGAGCAGGCTGCTGGCTGCGAGAGGCAAAATACAGTCCATGTTCAATCATCTAACAGGCACTGATGTGATAACATATATAACATTTGGTATTTATCAATAGTCACACAGTTGGACAGCAATTCTGTCAATTACCATGGGTGTAGTGGCGCCACCTGAAGGGAGATGATGTCTCTGCAACCTGCTCCGAGGGCCCAGATCACCTCTTGACCAACCGGATCCGTTGCACTTCTGGAGCACAAGACATGTAAACAATTTGCATTTATATTACACATTGTACACCTACAGCTTATGGAGCCTTATGGACTCATTTAAGCAAAGTCACCGGGGTTAAACTGTGTTACTGTGCAGAGATGGGACCTGAGTGTTCTGGTCTACCTGTAGGTCACGGCCTGCAGAGCTCGGCAGTAGCAGCTGGCCAGCCAGAGGGAGCGATCGGTCAGCAGGTTGGGGCAGTGTGAAATCTTCAATATCAGCAGGTTACTTCCTGTGGCCTTTAACAACGCCTCCAGACCTTCTTCCAGACAGCCACTTAGACGGAAACAGAAGAGAAGGTCAACAGAAAAAGACAGACAGACAGAGTAGAGGAAATAATTCTCCTGTCCTTCAGGACTGCACTTCTACCATTTATAGCATGTAACAAAATGTTCCCCCAGTGTTTGCAGTGATATATGCATGAAGCAGCATGTCAGATTGAAGCTGTAATATACTCTCCAGCGAACTCACAAAGAATGGATTGCGGCCGCTGATAGCATCATGAATTGTAAATCACTTTCAACCGCCATCTGAAGTGTCGAGTCCCAATTCACAAAACATATTGTGCTAATTATATTGCAGCGCAAAGATGTTCATAAAATTTTGCAGAGTGCATTTGGCCCTTATTTACATCTGATTGCAGTCACCCATGCTGCAAGGTACACATGTTGCCTTCTCACTTAGAAAGGAAAATGAAACCAAACTGCGAGCTGCAGGTCCTGAACACTGAGGTGTAGAAGCTTTCCTCAAAACTTCAGGAAAATAATTCAAACATGAACATGACAAACTGCGTTTTGGTTAGAATATCCCAGTCTGTCAGTGCTGTTTTCAAACTCAGACCTTCAGACTGTGAGAGAAGGTGATTTGAAGCAGAGGACAGGACACCGTTTATAAATGTGATTCAGTTTCCACCAACTCTCTGAAGACACTAATCATTTCCCTGTAACTGTGTGTGGCTTTTAGTGCTGATCTTTATGATTAGACTATTTTTGCAATGAGGCTCATTTGCATTGAAAGGGGCCAATTATGTGCCAAGTGTTTGCATATTACCTAATGTGAATACCTGAAGACAGCACAGAAGCACCAAGACACTATTTGCTTTGCAGCAGCGTATTTCACACTTTGTGTGAGCTTTGAGAATAAAATGATTTCTTTTATTTTATTTGTGCAGGTTTCCCGGCCACAAAAAAGGCAGCGTAATCCCTTGAGAATTTGTCTCCATCACACAAAACATTTAAACACAAACAGCTTCACTTATCCACCCAGATCAAACTTCTACTTGTCTGCTCTCAGGAAACATATACCAATATTTTACATGCTGTTCATAATAAAACCGTACAAAAACACAAGCTTTCAATCACTTTCTCTCATCAATCGCTGTCTGAGGAGTCATTCACAATGTCGTTCACTCTTAATCGACATGAATGTATGTTTTTGTAAGTAACGCCCTTTGTGTATCTGTGTCTCACCGTGTGCTTTTAATGTACTCCTCCTTGGTCTCCTTCTTGCCCCTCTGTCTTGGTTTGAGGTTTTGCAGGATGAGTGAATGCGTCTGAGTGCACCACTGAGACAATGTGCTCAGGAACTATGGGAAAAACACGGAGCTCAGTGAAAATCCTCACAATGCACAGCACTGAGAATAAAACTAAATGCACCGGATGCTACTTCTATACCCAAAACACCACTGTTTTATAGGCTGCATTCAGTATTGAAGTGTTCACCTTGGAAGAAATGCGGGCGTTCTCTAGCAGCACTCTGGTCCACACAGCCGGGTGACGAGCCACGAACTTCCAGTCCCGGCAGACCTCGGCAGCTCTCAGCAGGGTTTTAGTGTCCAGGTAGGTGAAGATACAGAAGAGAGCTGCACGCATCTTCAGGATCTCCGGACTGATCACCTCGTTGGATTTGGACGGGCTCTTTTCATGGCGACATGGCTTGTTGTAGACCCCGTCAGACCGACCTGAGGGAGGAGAAAGCAAAACAATTAATCTTTCATTGTTTTTGTGCATAAACTTAAACGAGATGCCAAAGATAAGACAATATAATACATTATGTTTGTTAGATGGCAAAACAATACTTTTTTATATTACTTTTGTATTCTTCGGTTAAGTTCAGCTTCAATGTTTTACACAGTAAAAAGTCAATTTAAGTATATTCACCCTGTGAAATGTGTTAAGGCACATGAGCATCTGAACAGCTAGTTTCTGGAACCAAAACTAATACTGCATTATTTTAAATCATGTTCAAATCAAATGAGTTCTGTCTGTTGGATTTCTGCGTTATATTCTAGAAGGATAAGAAAATTACTGGTAAAAGACCTGGTGAAAAAAGACTACTACTACTAAGAAAAGAGGAAAAAAGTATTCTCTTCATTAAAAGTCCAGAGCCTGGATGCCAGTGTGCTTCAGGCTGGATTTCTCACAGCCTGGATCCAGATCAAAACTCTTGGTTATTTCCCATTAATCAGGAACTAACCTTTTGGCTGTCTCCATAGTTAGGTGTAACACTAAATATACATGTATATTAATCTACATTTGGTGATTTCTTTCTCTTTTATCGCTGCTTTTTCTGTAAAATTATTTACTGTTTGCTTGATTCTTCTTTATATTAAGTTTGCTTTACTTTCTGTAGGTAATTTTATAAAAGTTTATATTGATACTGACAAACTGCAACATAAACAAAAATGATTATTATAATGATTACCTAAGTCTGAAAATTCACTATTAAAAAAGACCAAGTTCCTTTAACTCCATAAATTTGGGGCGATGGCTGATGCTTCAGTTTACTGTGGACCAACATGTATAAAATATTCCGTCACAGGGTGGCGCCAATCCTCAACAAAGCACTAAATGAGATTACTTTTTTCTTCTCTTTCTATCTTTTCATTTTCTCTGTTGCTATCTATTGGTTGATACCATGTGTCCAATCCAAGCCCGTCCTATTCCTCCCAGCAAGATTGCTCCGAGATGACTCATTTCATCTTTGGCCTTGGAAGGCGTCTGCTCGAAGCCATCAGGGCTATGAACCATTACTTACACTCTCGCTCTCTCTTCCTCTTCCTCTCTTTTTTTTCTTTCTCTCACACACACACACCACCTACGCTCAAGACTGCCAAATGCACTAAAAAAGCAGAGCTGTGTGTTACATGCTGAGAAAAAACTGTGTGCTTGTAGATACATACCATCTGATAAAACCTGGCAGAGACTCTCCTAATAAGGAGAACTACGTCAGAGTGGAGGAATGCCAGTAACATGTTGAGTGTTACGTGAGAGAAATCTTTTGACTTAATGTGGCGGTCATCGCAGTTCATATGAATTTGTCAGAGGTTTCTGGCCCAGTTTCTCACACGGCTTCACTGCACCCGGTATTGAGAAGAAACCCGACAGCAGGTGAGGAAAAATGGAGGGCAGCAGCAGTGAGTTTAAGGATTTTGGCAGCACAGGACGTTAACAGAGAGATGCACAATCTGTGGTGGATTTGAAGAAATGTGCGGGCATGAGAGGCGGTCGGACTTGGCCACTCACTTGTAGAAGCAGAGCTTAGTATGAGAGGAGGAACTGAGATGATACAACAGCACTCTCACCAAGACAAACATGTTCTATCAGAGACAGACACACAAAGGAAGTGTAAAGAGGCAACAGCAGTGGATGGATTGGTTCACTCAGCATCTATAGCAGACTTACTGGTGGTAAACAAGATACTGTAAACATCTCAGAGGGAAAAGATATGAACATCGATGAGGAGAATGCACTATGCACACTATAAAAAATGAAATGTAGTCCCCTTCATTTCAGTTCGTCCCAGCTTTAAACTGCTATTTTGTTGACAGTGAAGTGGGAAAATTAAATACTTTGTCACTTTTCTGATTGGCAGAACTGCAAAGTGAACACATACAGTATCACTTTAGCTTCATTCAGGCTTTGTTATTTGTCCCATGGGGCTTTAAAAATCACACATCAGATTGCTGACTGTATGGCCTCTTAAAATCTGAAATATCTATGTTTCTGACTGAAGTCAATGTATCTGGTGTCGACCTGCTCCTGACTTACATGCATGCTTCCATACAGTAATTGTTGTGAAAATTGGAGTGTAGAATCTTATCTCTCAAACCGTATGTTCTTTTAGTACAAAGTAAAGCAAATCTTTGTCACAGATCTCCTTCATCTCCTCGGCGTAAAATAATGAGAGCTGCTCTTGATTTTGGGAGGAATTCGATGTTTCTTTGGATTCTTTCTGTCTTTCTTTCTAAATGTTATCAACCATACTAATCAACACACCCAGACTGTACTTCCATCCTCAACGATAGAATACAGTACATTAAAAATACTGAATCCTTTTTTAAGATTGTCAAGAGTTGTCCAAGCATTCCTACTGCTCTCATATCAGAAATGTAAATCTCAATTTACATGAATGAAATTTCACATGTAGATTGTCAAATATGTATGAATCAATTCTTCCTACATTGGCGAGGCATTATATATATATAAAAAAAACCTCCAAAAGGAAAATCCTGCACATTGCACCTTTAATGCTGATCTCTGTTTTTCGGGGCTGGGCATGAATGCATGGTCACAAAGTGGGTGTGGGCGGGAGCGGACACACAGACTGCGGGCAGGAGAAGGATTGATACAGGCCTACACAGTGGCCCAAGGCGTTGGTGGAGGTCTGAGCTCTCTGAGTGCCCTTCTTATTGGCTCTGTAACTAGTCAAGTTAAGTCAAGTTCATTTATACAGGCTGTAATCAGAGGGCTGTAAATCTGCTGCACCTTCTGTTCATAGACTCCATGATCTGATGAGAGAAACCTCCCAAAAAACATTTATGTTGGTGAAGTTGCTCCAGAGTTTGAGTCATTAGTCATGAAGTGTTTAGACTGTTGTGTCTACACTGCAGCTGCTTTCATCCATGTTTACCATATATGCTCACTCTGCTCTAGATGAGTTTTAGTCCAGCTCCAGCAGCATTACAGTTACTGCAACTCAACCTGACCTAAATCCACATCAGTCACTCCACTTATGGGAGTCATATTAAGGCCTTCATCCTGTGAATCCTGGCTCCCGTGTGTCTGGATGTTAGATTGGTGAGAGTGTACATTTCTAAGAATAACAGACTGAGAGCAGAGAGCAGTTACCTGCATTGGGGCGATATCCTGCCCTGCCGTGGTGAGGGTATGGAGGCGCAGACTGCTGGACTTCAGCCACAGCTCTCCTTTCTTGTTCCCACATCTCCACCTCGGACTCGGTGGTCCGGGAGCCCACGTCTGACACGTCACCTTCCTCGCCTTCAGTGCTGTTCCTGTAAGGTCTCCGCTGCCAGTTCTGGATGGCCTGTTTGCGAAGACCCCAGTTCCTCGATCCACCGCCGCCACATCCAGGGGAGCGCTCGTAACCCCCCTCACCCAGCCGACACTGCATGTGATAGTACTGAGCCTCGGGGCAGTCCTCCATGGGGTGCATCTCCACGCTGTCACTGTCGTAACCGCCGGAGCCCTGTGAGACGGACTTGATCCGCCCTGAAGCTCTGCAGGAAAAGAAAGGGAGTGTACAATAAGTAATACTTTAACTATCATTGTTTTTTAACCCCTTAAATCAAACCTGAACAGAACAGAACAGATAAAACAGAAAAATAAAAATTACAGTGCGGTCACAGTGTGCAAAATACAACTAGTCGTAAATCTAGTTTAGTACAAAGCAGTGGGCCAACAGAAAGTATTAAGCCCTGACTTAGAAGAGTTGGAGCAAACCTCAAGTTTTCCCAGAGTTTGTTCCAGATATGTGGTGCATAAAAACTGATGGATAGATTTTATGTTTGGACAGAGCCTGGCAAGCTATTTCCTCCTGTTTCCAGTAATGATGCTAAGCTAAGCTAACCAGCTGCTGCCTGTAGCTTCCCAATAAACAAAAAAATAAGATAGAGGCCTCGATCTTCTCATCTAACTCTTGGCAAGAAAGTGTAATTCACAAAATGTTGATTTAATCTTTTAATGGTGCATCAATTAAGCCAAAGGTGGGCATCTGAAATGGTCTTAAGATACTTCTGTTAATTTAGCAAAAGCAAAACATCTTTACTGTCTCAAGTAATAATACTGTAGTTTCATTACACCTGCTCTGATCTATGGGTGACCTGTTCATTTAATCCATCTGTTTATGTCTGTAGAGACTTCAGTCCCCTTAAAAAAAAGGTCCTCTGAGGACAACAGCAGTGTTGGTGTTAAATTCAACAGAAGTGGATGCACCTTTGAAAACAAAATGGACCACAAATAGATACCGTATGACTTAGAAGAAACAGCTGCATATCAGAGGAGTCATAGTGGAATGAGGGCAGCTTTTGTACATACGTACTGCAACGGTACTTAAAATAACCTCGCAGCCACTACAAGTAATGAGCAGTTACAAATATCAGCATCTGAAAAGTAGGGCATTCGTCTTTCTTTTCTACATTTCTGCCTTTTCACTGCTCTCTCCTCCTCCATCTCTAAGCATAATGAGAAGCTTCTGCATACATCATTTTAGGAATAAAAATGAAAGAAGAATCACAGATAAATACTGCAGGTAGCACTTATCGGTGCTGCAGGGGAAAAGGATGCTCAGAGGATGAGATGCATGTCATGCCACAAATGTGAATGTAGATTATGTAAAAACCAAAACAGCGCAGCGTGTTTATGGCTTCAACAATCCAAACTGGGTCAATGACAAAACTGGGATTCATTAGAGTTTAATGAGCTGGTTGTAAAAGCAGTAACCTGACGAAAACACAGTCAATATTTTGTCAACATGAAATCAATAGCAAGACTTAATGACATGAATTGATCCCAGTCATGAGCTTGTGATTAGCTAATGCTAATTTAACATTTCAGAGCGTGTATCCAGAATGCAAAGTTGCTTCAGAGAGTAAATCTAAAACAAGTCAAGAATCAGTGGAGGAAACACACTCCGTCCTGTGTCATCTTAGCGCTTGTGTTGTTCTCTAATGTGCAAATGAAAATGAAAAGGTGGCTTTAAACTTTCTCTCTTAACAAACTGAATATTATGTCCTGATTCTGAGAGAGATGACTCCCCCTTGTCTCCTAAAAATTATGTTCTCATGCAACTAAACTGCATTCTTAATACTAATAATAATCAGGGAAGGGAATCAAGGGAAATGTATTTTCAAATCAAGTTAATATCATCTGTCTCTCTTTAACCTCAAATATTTTTTTTCTTGGCTAACCAATATGTATTGCCAAAATATTACTTTACTGTGATAATTTCACAGGGCTAAACATGTTTGAAAGTAAGGCTGTAATCCTGGAGAAAATATGATTTTCTGGAAACATAATTGAGAATGTGTTTACCTCAGCAGATGGCCATGCAACATTCATATGTCAATCTGACATTTTGGTCTATATTTTAAATTTAATATCACTTTAATGATCAAAATTTGTATTAGGTGTTTTGTATTAAATGGTTATTGTAATAGTTGATGTGCTAGATGTTGTAAATTGTTCTCGTCAATTGGAATACGTGTTTTTTCCCCTCTTTCCATGAAATGATTGCAGCAATGTCATAATGCCTGGTAAAGTCCTTATGCTATCATGGCACCTGGTCAGAAGTGATTATGGATGCAATTTAAACAAGAATAAACAGAGGATTATATCCCAAAACAGAATCATTCCAACTTTATGGGTGACAGTGGATATAATTTCAAAATACTTTATCAGTTTTGTTTAGGCTTCTGTTCTGTGATTAAAGTTATCTTAGAAAACATAACATTTAGGAGCGAAGAAAATCAGATTTGAATTAGAAGCTTTTAGACAGAATTAACGATTCTAAATGTTTGAATATATATTGATAAAATCCATGAATAGCATAATTATTACAATGACCATTCATATGAAAAAAAAGTATAATCTCAAGAATTTAGGATCATTAATTATACCTAAATTCAACAAAATGAGCTAACTCTGAGGCATATTGGTGTAAGAGTGACTGCTGCATGAATATCTGGTGAGGTCAATACCAATAAATGGCCAAAGCTGTTGCACATTTGAGATTATGACCTCAATCCCTGATGAAGAGCTATTAATACCAAGTAGACAGAAGGCTCAGACTTGTTGTTGTGCCACTCTGTCTGTGCATACGTGTG
>JAOWBC010001255.1:9689524-9703398 GCA_028566105.1 Hypoplectrus providencianus | reverse complement strand
GGATGGATGGATGGATGGATGGATGGATGGATGGATGGATGGAAGATGGATGAAGTACAAATGAAAACAAAACTTCTCTTACTGGCCCAAAATGGCACAAATACAATTCTGTAAACACATTCATAAGTTTCCTAGAAAAGGAGAACTTCTATGTGCTGTGGGACCATGGGTAATAAATATGGGATTTACTGTCACAGTTCTAAGCTCCGTGTACACATACGCATTCTGAATGGAAACAATCGTACACACACACCACTAGGAATATTCAATGCAAAGGAAGAAACAATAGACTGTAAAATATTCTGCATCCTGCCTCACATGTGATGACTGGGAAACAACCTATCTGCAGTGACATTTACATGATGGCTCAAAACTGCAGGTAAGCCAGAAATATAGAATACGTCCTGGACCAGGGAATGCACACATTGTCTCTTCATGTGTGTGTGCATGTTGTTAAGTGCTGCAGTGCAGACACAGAACACAACTCTCAGCTCACGTATGTTATGACAGTATCACTCAAAGTCACTCCACACAAAATCTGATCAAACATGTTCATTTTCTGCTTTTCCTCCTGCAGTTATTCCTCCTCTTTTCAGCATGACTGCCCCAACTTTTGTCACATCTGATTTCTACAAACACAGCAGCATATAGGCCACAGCCCACTGACTCTGAGTCAGATTTCTCATGCACTGTAGTCACATGACAGTTTCCCAAACTCCAGCAGCCCTGCTGTTTGTCACCTCAGCAGTGTGCTGCTCAGGAGAGTTAAACACTTCCCATGGGGATAGTATTATTAGAATGTGGATAGCAAAAAGTTGTGATTCCACTGGACTCTCTCCCTTGAATCCAAGTGTGCTCAAAGGAATATGAAAATTGTCACATTTGCATACAAACTACAGTCTGTGAAAATGGCTGGAAGAAAATAACATTTATGGTTTTATGCTTTGCGGAAATACAAGCACTAAAGCAAACAGCGGTGTGTGCACCATGAAAGCAAACACATCTAACTTGCAATATAGGCTCATTTTTACATGCATATGCAGCAATAGCAGGTACAATCTCCACACATCCAGGCCAAACAGGCCGGTCAAAGTATCCAGTCGGTTTAAGCTTTCGATTAAAAACAGCTTAACGACGTGACAGTAAACAGTGGCACGCTGGCCGCTAAAAACACATTGATCCTCATATCTGCACTGCACATGGATCAAGCACAAGCAGCGTATCATGTGGGTGTGGACGAACGGCATCACCAAATGTCATCATGTAGCAATGAACGCCACCGTAATGACTTTTAAACGCACCAACAGGCCCGGAGTCAGGTTAATGCACGCCGATGCTGATGGCAGCAGCTGTGCCCTCTCGGAGGAAAGGGCGACAGGCTGGCATGTACCCGATTTCCTCCTGTTTTCACAGCAGCACTGGCTTCATCGCAGGACTGGACTCGTTGCATAAATTTGTTGCACGGGAGCAGCGGCGTCAATGAAGCGACAGTTGAAAACATGCACACACACACACACACACGCGCGCGCGCGCAGCGACACAATTGTGATCGGAAGAGGGGGTTAAAAAATGAAAGAAATGTGCGTCTCACTCACCTCGCAATCTTCTTCCCATTTTTTTTTCCGCTTCAACCAAGGAACCGCTCCAGCCTTCACTGACGTCACGCAGCCCCTCTCTGCAGCAGAGAGCAGCAGGCCTGCAGAGGACGACCAGGGAGGAGAGGCAGAGAGGAGGGAGGAGAGAGGCAGGGAGAGAGAGAGAGAGACAGAGGAGGAGAGAGAGAGAATGCTTGAACAGATGCAAAAACATGAATCATAAAAAAAAAAGCATCCCTCCCATCTCTGATTAAGGAGAGGATACTGTACCTGTGAGGCTGTGGGTGTGGAGTTAGATAACAGGCCGACAGACAGATAGACAGACAGACAGACATATTCCATTGATCCAACTCAGAATTGCAAGCCATTAAAACAATTTGGTTTTGCCAGCTGCTGCTTTGCTTTGTGACTCAATCGACATCAAGTGGAGGGGGGGTTGTGAAACATCATCCATGTGTCATAGCTTTCTTTCTGTTTAGCATCTTGTCAATTATCCAAACAATATGTTTTCTCAGCCAGTCAGGATACAAAGGGGGACAGGAGGATTCATGTGATCTATGAACCCCTCCAGGCTGTTTTGGTTCCTGGTGGTCCACAGATAATCAGAATGGGTTGAGGGGTCATATTTCAGTCATAGTGCAGTCTGATTGCTGACTGTTAGTGGACTGGACACTTAAAACAGCATTCTGAAACTGTGGCTGCTGTGACCACATGTAATAATAATGTGTTGACTAAAAAGGATAAAATACAGAGCACAAGAAGCCTCTTTAAGTCCGCTAATTGTCACTTACATTAGCAAAGACCAATAGACGTTCCTTATCATAGCAGGCCAGGGATGTAAAAGCAAAACCTCTGAGAAGTGAATGTAGCGAGGGCATGTTGTATTGCTTATGAAATAAACCTTAAGTTTGTAAGAAGATGGATGCATTATTTGTCTTTCTAAAGTCTTGCTTTAAGACGAGAACCTCAGTATATATAATGAAGTCCTGCAAGCAGTGTTACCATTTGGACCCCATAATGTTCTGGGTTTTTGTTTGTTTGTTTTCTTATTTTGACATTAGTATACTCCATTTTCCAATTGCTTTTTAGATACTTGCAGATGTGTTTGGCACACAGGATCACAAAAGACGTGGGGTCATGGGGGTCAACATTTCTCCAACTCACACGACCACATAGGTCATTTCTTATACCCTCTGTTACCATGTTCTAAATGAGCACTCTTCATGGTGACATAAGTTTAACTTGTCTTGGTTATACATTTAAAACTGCAATACATATTGATTACAATCCCTTGAGCTTAATTTGATTTACTTTTGTTTATTTTATTTCATATACTTTTGGCATAGTTTTATAGCACTGACTTGATTTTATTTAATGTTTTTTTTTTTTTTTTTTTTTAATTAAATATACATCTTGAGGTTATGTTGGATATGTGCGATGCTAATGTCCATGTGTTATTTGAAAAGTTGAAAATTAAATTTTTTGCAGTTTTTAACACATTTTTAACCCAGTAAAATGGTTTGACAAGGGGTTACAGGTAACGTAAGGGGAAAGGGGAAAGACATGCCAGAACAAAAGTAAAATGAACCACAACAAGTAAGGTAGTTACATATGTTAAGTAAGAGTAAGTGAGATCAGGATGTTCAATTATTTAACTCCCAATGATAAAATGACTATTTGTTTCACTAATAAGCTGACTCTCTTGGGTGCTATTCCTGTGTTTGTTTGACCCATCCACGTCCCCTCCCATCCATTGGGATTGGATTTTGTTTTTTCTCTATAATCTTTCTCCTTACTTCCCTCTTTGCTTTCACGCCTAGGTAGTTCTACATGATGCCCCTGAAACGGTTAGAGATGGGTTAGGTTTAGGTGCCAAATCTACTAGATTAGTTTTCGGGAAAGTGATTAACCAGACATTATGTCAGGGGGGGTGTGAAGTGTTAAATGTGTTAAATTAGACATCTGCTTTCAAAGCATAGTTTAATGTATAGCCTAAAAGATATCAGATAGATAGATAGATAGACCTTTCTCTTTGCAATTGTTAAGTCACTTTCACCTTGGCCACCTTCATATTTACTATGGCCACTAGAGGGCCAGCGCTGAGCTGCTGTATAAACAACCTTTTCTAAAGGAAAAGTTATTGCATTGGATTACATTAAATTTTACAGATGTCTATTTTAGTTCACCGCCCAATAGAATAATAACTGTTGTGGTAGATTAGTTCTACAGTCACTTTTTTTTTTAAACAATATTTGTAGTCATAAGACCATGACAGCAAAAGCAGATATTGTATCAGTAACATGCTGTTTTTTTTCTCTGTGTGTCCCTGAAATCAAAAAGAGAGCAGTCTTTGTGTGCAGGGTGATAGTGTGGCAGTCATAATTCTTACAACTAATCATACATTAAGTTGCTCTGTGGTGACAGAAAAGAGTAGAAAATAGAAACAAGATTATGTGACTACAAATCTTCTCCCAGTGCTTCATTCTTCAGCTGATATTTTGGTCCCATGCACCACTGCCCGGGGATATTTTCTGACCCAGCGACTCAAGATAGATTTGTATTTGCAGAAACTTTCAGTTGTTTTTGTCATTCACTTTATAACATATCACCTAAAGTTCAATTCCAATGCAACCCTTGTATTATAAAGATAAAATATTTGACTTTGACTAGATGCTTCTTTTACAGACCTAGGTGTCAAAGGTTATGCTACATACAGGAAAGTTATCCTACATACAGGATTAGCATGTTAAGGTGCCAACCTCCCTGTAAACACATTCACATAGAAATTACACTTACAATGATGATTAAAAAGGAGCAAAACAACCACAAGACATAAAAATTGATGAAAAAAACAAAAAATATGATTCACAAAATTTCACAATACTAAAGACAGATGTGTCATAACCATAAAGAGACACAGAGCCGTCTGTCTGTTGGTCTTTGCTCCTATGTAGGAGAAGCTGTGAGGTCATTGTTATGAACCATCATTTTATATGACAAAACAACAAGCTACAAACATCTAAAAAATACCAAATGTCATATAATGAGTCAGTATTATTAAGTTGAACTACTGTTACCAAACACAAAATCACACATGATGCATATTGGTCCACATGGGCAATATCTTTTCATGAGCATGTTTTATTTCAGGAGCAAATCGGGGCAGGACTGTAAAACACTCTCTAATAATAGCCTCCTAAAAGAGTGTGTCTGCGCCTTCACTTCTGTTAGTTATTTTTATGATGTCTAAAATTATGTTACATCAGGGTGAAGGACACTAAAACTTCCTTTTTATATGCTAACGTTTTTAGCTCAGTGTAAGGTTTGATTTTATTGTAGCTTGTTGAAGAGAGAGGGGGGGGGGGGCAAGACAGTCAGAATCCTCATTCAGGAACTCAAGCACCCCTTACTGGTCATAGACAGGAAGTACACTGTGTAAAGATTGGAATATACTGTGTTTGGACATACCAGAATATAACAACTGAGATACATGAGCTAACACTTCCCACACTGTCTACATAATGTTCTCGGCCCATGTGATGAATTTAATATTATGGACTGCATATATCATATTTTTTTTTGTACAACACTCCATCTATTGAAGGAATCTGATATATTTTGGTGTAAGTACTGACGTTTAAACACACAGCTGTCTGGAAGTATTATTGTAGATTCAGAATCCAAACTAACATCAATTTTGCTGTAAAAGACCAAAAACAAAATCACGATACAGAACGAAGTCAAAGCTTTAATCAATCATGTCACCAACTAGAATGAGGGGGGAAAAAAACATTGCATCACATGATAGAATACAGTATTTAACATAAAGTGACACAAATGCAATGAAACACAAGCTGCCAGCTGTAGCCACGGACATCAACCCTGTTTGTTATGGTTAAATGGTTCAACATCAGGATGCCAATGAGCTGCAAGAATTCGTTCAATAAATGAAGACTTTTTTCCTCCTTGTTCCACAGTGATGTCTGAAATGTATAAACTCTGGCTTAATTTTGAAATTGCAATTAAGAAGTCTAACCCCTTTTGTCTTCAGTACACAGAACATTAAGGTGTCAAATGGTCCATAATTCATCACACTCCTGCACCTGACAAATTATTCATGCCAAATGTCAACATTTCCCTCACTAATTTTCTCTGTTAAACTCACAGGAGGATCAAAGGGACAGAGTGTTCTCTATGGCCAACAAGTATTCATTTTAAAGCCTTTCTCACTGTGGTAAACACTGTACTGAAGTCATGCAGCAAGCAGCCTGCTGATGTTATAGAACAGGAATGTTTTGCTCTAAAATTATTCTTTTTAAATGTCAATGTGTATGCACAGGGAACACACACATACACAAATGTGATGTGTTTTTTTGTTGTTCCTGTAGAACTAAAACTTTGACATTTTGAAAATCCTCTGGACTCTACAGTTGTTTATATGCAGTTTGCAAAGAACATATGTGTCATGGCAGCCTTGAGTTTCCAATAATTCTTAAATGGTATTTTTTCTTGAAAACATATATATATGAACTGTTGTTTTTTTTTTAAAGAATATATATATATATATATATATATATGATGGGTCATCTGAATAAATGATCAAATCAGCTGGGTCAAACAAATACAGATACAGCAACTTGAATGACTGATTTTGGTGACATAGACTGTTGTGTTAATCAGACTTGCTTTGTGGCATGCATGCACGGATACGGCCCCCAATGGCCCCCGAAAGGCCCAAACACCTCACTTACATAGGAGTAAGGTGTCTCTGTGTTTGTTTAGTACTGTTATACATCTTGCTTTGGTTTTGCGTATCTATACATGTGTTCATTTTGTGTCTCTTTGTTGCTTTTGATGTTATTTGGCCTGTGATACTTTAGGCCCCTGGGCTTATGTCCAACAAGCCTGTTCAGTAATTCATCAATAATGACATGGCCACTTAACTTCTTTGATTAATTGACTGCAGCTAGTGACTTCTCTGAGACCAAATATATAGAGTTCATTTGATACACTAATTACACTCAGTCGCAAACACTTCAATGTTGAAGACTAAAGAGCTTAGCACAGAAAGAGAAGCAGATAATTGACTTACACAAGTCAGGAAAGTCACTCAATCATTTCCAACAGGCTGAAGGTCCCTTTATTCACTTTGCAAACAGCTGTTTGAACACCGTGCATGGAACAGCTGAGTTGTGGCCAGAATCAGAAAGAAACTGAAAATGCAGGGAGAACATCATTCTGCATGGTCGATGAGGAGGCACCAAAAATCAGTGGAAGACAAGGTGTTGCCTTTGACCCCAGGGACATCACACCCACTGAAAGCACGCCGGTCGCAGTGTCATGCTCCGGGTCTGCTGCGTTTCCAGAGGAGCTGGTGCTTTATAGAGGGTTAATAGTATAGTGAAGAAGCATGATGACTTTCAATTTTTTCTTTTTTTTTTTTTCAAAGATCAGAAATCATCAAGAAGAAGGTTGGGACATGGATGCACTTTGGTTTCCCAACAGACCAGTGACCCTAAACACACATTAAGTTTCCTAACAGAAGGGCTTTATCAGGCTTTAATAAGCTTTTTGAACAGCCTGACCTAAACCCCATCAACAACATGTGGACTGCGCTGAGGGCTCACAGACAGCAAATCTAGTAAACTAACAGTCAAGAGAATTGGTCAAATATCTAACAAAAACAGTGAGTGCAGACACACAAGGTTAATACTTCACATAATAATAATAGCTATAATATAATTTAATTCATCTATGATTAAGCATGCAGGGTTTGTTAGACAGTGTTTTGTTTTGTATTCCACCTGCTGTTATCATACCAGTATCTGATAACAGCAGGAACCCATTCAGCTGTGTGTTTCAGTAATTTTTGAGCAGCCAGGGGGGATTTATTCTACCTTATGTTGGGCTTAACATTGTCTCTAAGCTGCTCTTGAATCACAGAATATACCCATTAAGGCAAGGAGCCAGACACACAATCTAACAAGGTGGAGACTGATTCCATGACTAAATAAAGACTAATTGATGATTTTCTGACGACAAAATGACCTTTAATACCGTTAATTTGAAATTTAAATGTAGAACACTGGTTATGATCAAGAGTACTTTGGTGGCATTAAGAGTACTCTCCATAGATCCTAAGTGACGAACATGCAGCAGTGTAAGTGGTGCTTTTCATATATGCCATCAATATTTAAATCAACGAGACGATAGCTAGATATGATCCCAGGTGATTCTTTCTGTTTTATAAAGCCATAGTGTCTGCCATATCCATAAGATTTCCCTGCACTTTACAGTTAACAGCTGGCACCTTCAGCCTATTTCAAAAAAAAAAAAAAAAAAAAAAAAAAAAAAATACCCCTTTCATAATTAAAAAAAGGAATAAAAACCCAAACCTGTTACATCAATCTCTACCCCTCTACGCCCTCTACATGCCGCTCTCATCCAGTCATGACAGGGAAAGACTGACACACAAAAGCTTAAAAACTCTCTCCCTCAGGAGATTTTGATAGGATGAATATGATGCTAGGCCGTTTTCTCGTTCTCACGTCAAAAACCGTGGCAAATTTAGACCGAACACCTTTATCCATCCCTCCTTATTCATATTTATGAGAAGTGACTGACAAACTCATTGTCTGGTAATTACAGTGTGGTGAACCTTCATTGTTTTTAGATTGGTAGAGACTGAGACATGCTGTGCTTTGGCTTGCTGCACTAATGCAAACCTCTTCCATGTAGATATTATTAGTCACTGTTTGCTTAGCAACCACAACACATGTCTGACATTTTTGTACAATGAAAACGTTTTACCCAGAGTTTATTTTATTTTGGCTGCGAAGGATTGTTTCTTAAAAAAGGATGGAAAGGAGAAGAAGACTTAACGATGCAGGCGATGTCTATTATTATTTTATTATTAACAATATTATCATCATCATCATATATTATCACAGTGAATTTATTTGAGATCATCATTTTTAATTTATTCCAATCGATAAACTGGGCAAGCATGTAGAAGCAACTGTGGCAAACCCAGGTTAAAATATGTCTTAAGTTTTGGGCCAATATTTTCAGAGGTAAAATAGTCATCATACTGTTGGCAAAAGAAAAGAGGCTGTCTATCTGACCTTAAGATCAATGTAAATCAATAGGTCATGTTAGACTTAATTATCCACACATATACAGATCAATAAGCCATGGCTGCTATAGAGCAATAATATATCAAGAAAGAAAAGGCAGTTAAAGCTTTGAACAGCAGGGGGCACCAGTAATATGCACTGATACAAATTAAAACAGTTACTGAGAGAAATATCACAGCACTTTTAATCATCAGAAACATAAATCCAATATTAGACATATTTAACTGTTTGTGCAGACATTGCGTCTTTGTGGATGATTATGGTTTTGTTTTTTTAATTATTATTTCTATAATCAGACACAGATGCTCAGGAAGGATAAGGTGCACAGTGTGATATGTATGTAGGACCTGTCTGCCATCAAATCTCCTGTAAACACTGAAGAGAAATTTCACAAAGCGATACACTCACTGATCAGAGACCTCACACAATGCGACAAGACAGCCAGTCTGGCGTCCTCAAAGGATGAGGAATTCTTGCTACATCAGAGAAGTCAAATGGGCTTTTGCCGTCTGTTAACACTCAGAGTAACACAATAGAACAACATACAAGGCTGTGGGAGCTCAGCCAGTATCAATATATCACCTCAAGTGCCAATTATACTCATTAAAGGTCTAAAATGTGATGAAACTGCAGGCTAACAGCTTGGAAATCATTATCACACTCACTGCACAACAATGCAACTCAACTGTAAGTGTACAGTTCATCATCAAGAGTCCAGCTATGAAAACGAGTGTGTGCGGAAACTGTGGAGTGAGAGGCCAGATAAATACATTTAGAGCAATTTGAAATCACACACACATTGTCATGAATAACACTTCACAGATTTATCAGTAATCTGCAGGAATGTTATAGCTGCAGCGACAGTTAAAGAAAAATTATCATCTCTTATACAAATTTAAGATGAAGTTTTTTTTTTTAATGGTGGATTGATCCAATGCTTGTTAAACTGCAGAAACAGGAAGACAACCCAAATATATCAAATGAGGAAGGAAATATCTAAAAAGCCTTTATTATAGTGGCTAAATCATTTATAAAGCCAACACGTTTAACACCTCATCAAGTGTTGCAGACAGTGCAAGCTTTCATTTTCACTAAAATATCAAAACTGGAAATAAATGTTTGTTTTGTTATTGGCTGAGTGTTTGAATTTATTTTTCAAGTTGAAATGCAATACACAACAAGACATGAGCACATAAAAAAAAGCTCCAAATGTGATCCCGCTTTGTATGCTTACACTGCTGCAAAAATGCTACATATAATAATGCATATAAAAATAAATGCATTTCTTGTCATTTTTATCATTTTATATTCAATGGCTGAGATATTTATTGCAAAAGAATGATGCACGTACAACTCAATGTATTTCAAATGATTAATTTGTGCAAATTGCCACAATATTGTCATTTTATTGAGTGTGATGTATACCTCATATCTGTACAACAGGAGTATATTGAAAATGGAGCTGTAATGATGGACAGAGGCTTTTGTGTTGCAGGCAGCTCAGTGTATGTATGGCCATTGTTGAAATGATTTCTGAATGGAAAGTGATCTTGCTGACTGCAGACGCATTAATGTCCCAATATAGTAATACACAGGCCTTATAGCAGAACCCCATGTATCACAATGACAACGATTATCCAGATCTCTGCATTCTTTGCTTGAGCCATGGATGTTGCCATAGTAACACGAGTATGTCTTATCAAGTACGGCCCTTGTGATTTTTCACTGCAACTTATTTAGGCTGTTCACTGTAGGTATGACAACAGGCTTTTGAGTTGTTGCATTCATTTCCATGTTAATAGAGTTAACAGCCATTGTGTGTTAGCTTAACCTTTGATCCTGCCTTGTCAAATTGTTGTCAGCTAATATTAAATTAGGCTCGTAATAGAGGCTTTTTATGTAAATGATGTAAAATGCTTTAAAACTATAAATAGGCATAATTCAGCTGAGTGCTGATACGATGGTCTCTGTGATATCAAAACATTTTTGCTGCACTTTAATGATCAGATTGTGAGAAGCCGTTTCTGATAGAGGATATTCAGAGGTGCTGATGCTGAACGTTACATCATTATAATCACAGTATATAGGGTTTAATGTGCTCTGATAGCTCAGCGTGCATAAAGCAGATTTCTGTAGTTTTATTGCTGGAGAAGCTAAAATATCAGATGTTATTTCACATAATTTAGACCAAATTCTATTTAACTAAGAGTGAAACAAGAGACTTGAGTCCACATGTCACCAGTCTGGAGAAGCATTTTAATCTCTGCTTGCATAGCATAACCACAAAGTGCAGATTTTATTTGAACTCAGAAGTCACTTTGTAGCTTCAACTCGTCACACATTTGCACTTCCTTCCTCGATGTAAAATAATGAGGCTGTTTGATGTGCGACCACTATGGGCTGTAATGAGAGGAGTAGACTGCTCAGGACGCATGAAAGCTCTTCAGTCCATTTGGACCATGAGCGGCCATTACGACGCGGGACCGAGACACCATGGAGGTCTGCTGACTTTATGAAGGGGTACAGAATTTAATGATGGAGGCAACAGCTAAATCTGTCACCCTTTTAACTTCTCGTGGAAGGAGGGAGGAAATATTTCAGAGGTGTTAAACACAGGGAGACCTACAATATTCAAGGGCAGAGTGAATGGGCCATATGAACAGAAGCGCGGTCACATTAAAAATGACTGTGCACCGCACAGGTGCTGTAGGAGATCACAAATGAGGAGAATCTGCTACATAAATTAAAGTCCTTGATTGTACCAGCTCTGCGACTGTTTAAGTGATTGTTCAACTTCAATCATACTCCTGTATTCGTTCATAATGATAATTTCTTTAAAGGGTTATTCTTTGTTAGAAAAAAAGAACACTGTTTTCACTAGCAGCAAAGTGATGAGTCCATAAATTATCTTTTTTTCTCGTCCAGAGGCAGGAAGCAGCACATCTACCTCTCATCATATCAATCTCTTCCTCCTTCACAAGACGCCACTGTCAGTGGTGCCAGAAAAGACACAAACACAGAGAGCGGATGAGTAGGAGGAGGGAGAAGCTGATGGTGATGGAAGGATCAGCATCTCTTCATTTAACCGCAGGACGACAGAGGAAGAGCCCCAGCTGAGAGGGGGTTAATATTTCTCCAGCCTGAGTTCTGGGGGGCACTGGGATTTGTCACCTCAGTAGTAAGCCAGAGTGCCAAGAGTCTAGTTAATGGTTAGACACAGCATCCTGCCACTGGGCACCATTTTGGCTCCATAACAAAGGAAGGCCTGCCTCAGCCACTGAGTACTAAGGAGGACTGGGGGCCCTGTCACTATCTGTCTCCCCAAAGATGGCAGTTCCTGATTAGTTAATCGTTAACAGACATGTTGATGCATCAATCCTGACGAGTGACAAGGAGTATAAATGCACAAATACACAGACGGTGGGAGCCCAATGCTGATGCTGTAAACATATCTTGTTAACAGGAAGCAGACCCTATGCCGCCACAGCATTGAGTGACAGGATCACTGATGACTAACAACAACAGGGCAGACTCTTTTTTTCCTCTCTTCTTCTTTCTCACTAAGCATTTGTGCTGCTAATTTTTTCAAAGCTGAATGTAGCTTAAATGCCTGTATTTACTCTTTGCAGGAAACCTGATGCGAGATTCATTTGTGGTCAGTCAAATGAAATGATTAGAGAAGTATGCATTTATGCTGTAATGCCAGAATTGGAGCATTGTGAAACTAAGGGAATGCATCAATACAGTCGTATCAGATGATAATCACCTTGTTGACTGCCATTAACCTATCGGCAAATGAGAAGACATCCAGCAATGGCAATGGCATGCATGATGGTGTTTATCTGAAGCGTTGCATCAATTTTGCATTATTTCTAATTTGCAGTCAGATTCTTACAAAAAGTAAAAATAATAATAAAATAATAATATAATTTCTGCAACTGTTTATAATTTGAAATTATATGTATTTACCTCAATACTCTTTTTAAAACACATTTTGTAGTGACATTAATGTCTGTCTGGTGTTCTACAGCATTTATTACAATTTTAAGTCCCTCTGTATCTCCATTTTAGCTTTATCAGGCTTTAACATACTCTCCACAAAAGCAATTAAGAAACCTACAACCTATCTCACATTGTTAATTCACATGGTGATTGCTTACAGCACAAGACAAGAGACTTTGGGGCCTGCAGAGAGCAGAAAGTGTTTTGATTTTTAAATGTGTACTGCTGATCTGACTCATACATATGAAAGCAGCCATTTAAAGCACCAAGACTCACAGGAGGGGGACAAAACGCGTCTCTTTAGGTTTCCAACACTCTACAGGTTTGAGATCAGAGACAGCTTCTGTCTGATATACAGCCAAGGCTTTTAGGCTTGGGAAACATACTGTACCGTATACGCCCCAGAGTGACCTCAGCATGGCACCTATACACTCAGACAGGGAGAGACGTCACTTTTTGTGCACTCCCCCAACCATGAAAGTGACAGTCCGTCACAAGCTAAAAGCCACTAGGGGGTGGGGGGCTTAGCTGGCCATTATGCACTACTGAGGGGGGACAGTGAGGGGAGGAGACTCTGACATAGCTTTGCTGTGCTGCTAACCAGAGGGGGGTAAAGCAGCAGGTATAACTAGGCAGTGGGGGAATAAGTACTGTATCCAGAGCCTATATTTATGTCGAAGCGTTATTACAAAAAGAAAAAATACACCATCAGAAGCAAAACTCAGGCATTCAAGCACGCATTTCAAATGCAGTAGCCAGAAACTGTGACTACTGAACTACTGTAGAGTTCGATTTGTACTACATAAGCAGCATATGAAAGCTGTTTCTATGTGAAGATCAACTGCTTCTGGCACATAAACAGATTGGAGTAAAACGTATGAAATATTTTGTTCTAAGCAGGAAATGCTAATCAAGCAAGGCCTGACTTCCTCAAAGTACAGTACTTGACAAAAAGTAACTGACTAAATCCTATCACTGCAAGCAAGGCTGACTGTAGTACAGTACTTTGAATTTGTGCCCAGCAGTTGTACAGGATATCCTTACTGACCCGAGAAAAGACTTTGTAAAGAAACTAAACATTCATTTACTGAAACAATGTACTGTTACACGGTGAGGTATCTATACTTACCTGTCTATTACT
>JAOWBC010001255.1:9643763-9680100 GCA_028566105.1 Hypoplectrus providencianus | reverse complement strand
ACCCGGTTGTTTAAAATTTCACAAAACTTTCAACATTGTTCTTTTTTTTGTCCTTTTTTTTTTTTTTTTTTTTTGCTAAAGTCAACATTTCAGCATACAGTATCTCCAGCAAAAGGTACCAGGAGTCAAAACCCTTTCATGGTAAAGTCCAAGGTAAAGTCCACAGAAACTCGCAGCAATGTGTGCTACCTGATTACTCAAAAGCAATGTTTATATGATTTGCTAGTCAATTCTAGCTTGATTAAACATACTTCTGTACATACTGTAAAATAATTTTTTGTTGAAAAGCGTACCACAATCAGTGTACTACATACTGGTCCTCTTTAAATGTAGATCAGCAGTTCATTTAAATAACTCTTATCATACCAACAATGGGATGAAGTGCGAAAATGTTTCTGATATCAAATTGTAACATTTAAAATATTCTGTTACTAAACAATAGCCCTCGATAACCAAGACATTATTAATGATTTAGAATACATTTCACCTTGATAAATGACGCTCAAATGTGATAAATGTAAAATATACAGTTAGCTATAAAAATACAAAGAAGTACATTAATACAAATATATTTATTTCCCATTTATGATATATCTTTCACAATTGTAATAATCCAAACAATTGTAACACAACACAAAGACCAATGACAAAAAACACTGACGGCCAAATGATAAGAATTTAAACAAACACTAAATTTGATCAAAGATGGACAGCTTTATGGTCAAAGCCATAAATATGTTAGCCTACATTCATGTCAATAACCCTCACTGTGCAGTGAAGGAGTACCTTGACAGTGGTTGATATTCCGCTTAAAGGAAAAAAAAACACTGACATAAACATGCATTTTAAGAAACATAGTCCAAACCATTGCTCTAAGAATGCTAAAAGCAGAAAATAAGAATCTTAAATGGAGATATTAATAATCTGTAAGTGCAATCCATCCAGGCTCAGAGGCGATGGAGGTTGGAGCTGTCCAGATGAAGAGGTGCTGAACAGCAGTCATGCAATGCCGCAGCAGAGGTTTGGCTCTGACAGTAACAGCAACAAGTCACTGTTGATCTGTTTACCGACTTTTACAACTTATGCGTGTTTTGCATAAAGTCAGCAGCATCAGCAGCAGGCAGTAAGGCCCGAAGCAGACCTCTCTATTCCTTTCTGCTCCTCAAAAAAAACTGCAATATTTTTGCAAAACCTCTTTTGCCAGGCATTGGCTTGCCAGTCAAACCAACTCAGACATCAACTTGTAATTAGCTGGCTTATCTTCCAAGACGGAAAGATCCTAATATAGTATGTGTGTGCACATAGCCTTGTCTTCAAATTCCCTCGGGAAGGGTGAAAGTCCATGCGCCGGTGGTCACCTGTGGCTTTATTTCCATTTTCTCCTTCTGTTTCAGGTGTACCCGTCCGTGCCGTTTCCTCTCGTCGCTCCGGGCGAACCGTTTTCCGCAGACATCGCAGGAGAACGGCTTCTCCCCGGTGTGAGTCCTGGTGTGGGTGGTAAGGTGATCGCTACGGCTGAAACTGCGCAAACAGATGCGGCACTGGAAAGGTTTGTGGCCCGTGTGGATGCGGATGTGCCGGTTGAGCTCGTCCGAGCGAGAGAAGCGCCGGTCGCAGCTCTCCATGGGGCAGGTGAAGGGTTTCTCTTTGGCTGGGCCGTGAGAGGCTGCCGGGCTCTTCCTGGCCCTGGGAGGTTTCGTCGGACGGGTGGTGTAACTTTGGGCGAAAGAATCCGGCAACAAGGAAGAGTACAGGATGGAGTCTATGGTGCTCGGTAAAGCTGGTGATGTGTATAAGGAGTCACACTGATTAGATGGCTGTGGAGGCTCGGGGAAGGGTTTCAGGTTAGAGGAGAGGCCCATCGGAGGTGGTGGGAGGTAATTATTATACAGGGGGCTGGAGTAGCTCTGAGAGCAGGTGTCAGAGAAACACGGTTCCTGTTTGATACCTCCCTCCACTTTAAACTCCATATCTGGGTTGGGACAAATTGGGGGAAATGTGTCTAAAAGTTCCTTAACATCCATTTGCTGATCAGGGGGGAAATCGCTCGACATTGGGAAGGTTTCAGACTGGAAAGTCGTCTCCAAACAGCCAGATTTATTAAACGTGCCCCACTCGTAGCAGCTGCTTTCAAACTCATTCTTGACCACGACAGGGAAAGAAGCAGCCTCTGACTTTGGTTCATCCTTCTTCTGGTTTGGCGCTCGGGAGGAGCCGAAGCTCAGCTGGGAAGTGGACGCGTCTTGGGCCTGGCTGCCGGCCTGATCATCGGCGTACCTCGGGCACGTCTGGTCCGGAGAGTACACGGGGGGAGTAGGTCCAGAGCAGGTGTAGGATTGCCTTTTGACGCCGGGGTCTCCGAAATTGCCATTGCTGCTGTCCATCGGAGCAGGCGATGGATAAGTTCCCCGGCTGTTGCCGCTGTGTTGCACTTCTGAAAGTGGCAGTGTGGATATACCCACGATCTCAGTGATCATATTGAGAAGTGTTTCGGTGCTGCACGGCGCTCCCTGAGATGCCTCAACATAGAAACTGCCGGAGTAGGCGAGCGAGGAGGGGGTGTAGGTGTCTTTTGGGCACTCGCAGGGGTTAAAAGCAAATTCCGAGTTGGAGGCTTCGGTTTTGAGGGTTGCAGGGGTTCCTTCTGTTGAATTAGTAAGAGAGAAAACTTTGTCATCGCGAGTGGTTTATATTTTAAGAAATAAAGCGCTGAGGAAAAAAATCAGCGTTACATAAACATTCATGCGTATTTTGGCACCGGAATGGCTTGATAAGATGCCTTAACACGGGCTACACGACACCACGGAGAGAGTTCTCTCTCCCCCGCGTCACCCACATTAAAACACATTTCGTATAATCATGCATGCACATTTTATCGACTGTGCATAGATGCGAACTCACCGTGGCCAAACTGGGCAGGTACCCCCCGCTCTGCATCGACATACACCTCCTGGTTATCCTTCCGCGCGCTGTTTTCCATTCCCAGAGAGGAACTGTTGCAATTCTCAAACTGAGGGTAAAAAGAATCTTTCGCGTTCAAATCCATATTGTTCAACATACTGATGCACTTAGAAGTCCGTCTCTTCCAGGGAAAAAGGTAAAAGGGGGGAAAATGTAAAAAAAAACAAATTATGCAGATGATTGTTTTCTCTTAACCCCCCTTTTGATGGTTTTCAACAAATGATCCAAAGTGGTGTGTGTCAAAAGGTGTAAAAAAAAAGCAATTAAAGGTATTCCTTTTCGTCTCAGCTCCTCGGTAGGAAGGTATTTGCTTGCTGTGGATTTCACATCAGCGACTTCCCCTCTCTCTCCTTATATACACTTTGGCAGCTCCCTCGGCCCTCCTCCCCATTCATCAGCTCCAGTGAGAGGATTCCCCGCTGCGTGTAAACTTCATGCCCATACATGGACAGAGGATGTGACGGAGTCCCCCCCCCTCCTCTAATCCTCCCTCCTCCCATACTGGAGAGATGGAGTCTGACGTTGCAACAAGTGGCGACCAGTGCTGGGTGGCGAAACGCTGTAATAATGATGTTACTTCTTTCCACTGAGGCGATTTATCATTCCAATTAAAAGCATATTAAAGTAACGACAGTCTCGGTTCTCCTGGTGTCCCGCTCCACCTCTCAGTTTATCAAACCACGGCTGGAAGGGTCTCAAACGGCGTAGGTTTTCTTCCACCATCCGCCGAATTAGTTTTGATCGTATGAGAGGTGATACATGGTGGAAAAGTGGGTACCAGGCAGGTTTGATCACTCACTGGAGCGATTTTATCTGGGGTTTTTTTGTTGTTGGAGGAAATAAGGCATGCAGCCGCCAGTTTTGTAATGGGAAGGTAACGTAACGAGTAACGTGGGAGACGTAACGTGAGTCTTACAGTGCTATATAAAAAAAGGGCATCAAAAATAATGAAAAAAAAAAAAAAAAAAAAAAGGAACTAAAAATGATTTTATCAGTTAAGGTTATGCCATTGAAGGATATGATACGATAATAAGGATATTATCCCATATACATATATGCTAGACCAAATAAACCTTATTTGGGGGAGAGAGTTCACAAAACAAAAAAATGTAACAAGCTGCTCCTGAAGCTGCAACCAAACTTAATATAATCTTTCATAAGGCATTAATAGCTATGCAACAGGGCTGTACACATTTGATCACACACTTAAACTATGAGGATGAATGATATGAAGGGAGTAATAAGGGAACACAGACAAAATATCACCAAACATGGCAAGGCTACTAAATCAAAATGCCAGAATATAAATGAATACAGTACAGTATGAAATCATCTATATAATAGTTTTTTTGTTTTTTGTTAAAGGCCTGTGTTCTTCAAAGACAACACTGGTCCAGTTCAAGTACAAACTACAGCAGCATATGAAACTTTAGGAACAGAGCTGAAACAGCAGTAGAATAAGAGTTGAATATTTTGCCTGACGGGTAAGATTACCGGCTCTTTGTAGACCTGACAGCCTACATTGTTGATCTGTGTGATTCAAGGACACGTGGAAGCTAAGTGAAGATAATGTAAATCTTTTAAATGTTTTGAAATGAGACAAAACGTGTAAAAGAAGCACACTAGAAGAATAAGGAAGGAATGAAGGGAAAACTCAGAGAGGCCTAACAGATATTAACATATTTTACTGAGTGAGATCTTATCTTTGAAGTAAACACTAGTTAATGAATAATTTCTGTAAAAGACAGAAGGCTGCAGTCCAGTTTAACTCATTTCTCCTCTGACACCTCCCTCTCTATCCACCTCATATCTGGGCCAGACTGTGTGGCCTACATGTTTTTTAGCAGTTGAACTGAACAACTCTTCCTGGCAGTCCACCGCTTTGATTTACTTTCACAAATTCTCTCCCTCTCTCTTGTGGTCGCTGCAAATTGTGGTCGCTTACACTGCCAGGGCGAATAACTGCAAAGCCCAGTCTAAACGAACCCTTGGCCTTTAAAAGCATTGAAGGGAGTCGATAACACCCCTGAGGTGTTCAGTGGTTGAACCCAACTGTTCACATGACATTTCAACCCCCAAAGCATTTTTTTTTCTGTTTCGCATCTGTTGCCGGGTGAACTCCGTGGTCACACTTCCTATTACAAAAAGTCGATACTCTTTCAGAGGATGGTGCAGTCTGCAGCAGACCTCTGGCACCAGTTGGAGGTTCAGGACCATGGACAGCGACTCTACAGCAGCATTCAGCCGTGTAATCACACATGAAGCAGCAGCACACAAACACTTTAGTTTTGCCTTTACATTCAGTGGTTTCTGTGGGGCTGTATTCATGTGAATGGCACTTTTTAGCATCAAGTCCACCCAGGCAGACTATAGGAAACAATGACATTGCATTTTTGGCTATACTGAGGTGTTTTATTTCTTTGTTCTTAGGAAATATTTATCTTTGAACATTTCTTTTGTTATTTAATACTTTAATTGTACTACATTTCTGGGGATAATGCTGTACAGCTAACTCTAGAAAGCAAACGTATTTGCCAGCATGAATTATTAGTTAATGTTTACACTGAGATTGACACACAGAACATAGTACCATTTAATACAGTTCAGTCTAAGACACTGCATTAAATACTTGGAAGTTATAGTAGTATGGCACAATTATGGTTTTTTGGGATTTCTTTTTTGCTTTTAATGTATATGTCTATTTTGATATAGATTAAAGTTTATATAATGTAAACTTGATTGGTTAATATATGGTTAAACAGAAATATATGTATGAGATGTGAATCTATCTTGGTGTGAAACAAAAAGGAAACAATAAACTATGAGATGGACCAATATGTAGTGGGTAGGAGTTAACAAGTTAAATGTGATCCTAGTCATTTTCAGACATTTAATATTAGTTATTGGAATATCTTTTAATTTTGTTTGCTTTCAAGGTTGTTTTTTTTTGTATTCTGCCATGTCTGGAATAATCCTGCATACATACATATACACATACATGTCAAAATATGCTGCAATTTATTTTATACATAAATATGAAAATATGAAACCTGTATAAGTTAAAATTAGCTCCACCAACAATAATCACTGTGTTGTTTAGAGGTTGTATGAAATTCCATAAACTAAAAATACAACTTTGACAGGTGTTGTGTTGCATAATGAGCAGCTTTACTTCTGATACTTGCTGTTGTGTTGTTCTTAATACCTCTACTTCAGTGAAATTTTAAAACTGAACCTTTACAAGTGATAGTGATTTTTGTAGGATGGTATTACTGATTTTATGAGAGTAATTTTAAGAGAAGTGTGGTCACTAGATTGCCAGGGTATGGCACTGTAAACACACATGCAAACACGTGCACGCAGGCACGAACGCACACATACGCACACACACTTAAGGACTGTATTATGTAGAATCTTCAGTTTATTGATTTCATTTGTTGATTTAAGCAAATTGAACTGACTACTTTTTTTTAAATGTGAGTAAGGTGGAGAAAAGAGTCTGTAACCATAACTGTATAAAAGAGTTAAAAAGAGAACAATTACACTTATGAGATAAAGTGAAAAGGCAACCAGATGAACTGAAAATCCACAAGGCCAACCATCTGCCATCAGCACAACAGAGATGATTTAGATATTTTTAAATTACTCTCTCTCTCTCTCTCTCTCTCGTGTGTCTATATGTGTACACACATATATATATATGTAAATTGTATATATATATATATATATATATACACACACATATATATATTTGAAACCTCGAAACAGCAGCTGTATAGGCTAAAGGAACAATAGCTGTGGAAAATCACTACACTGATTGTACTGAAAAGGTTCCTGTGAGCTCAGAGCATGGGCTATTTGAATAGTATCTGAGTGAGATTTGTTATGGACAAGATTGACTGAAGATAAGAAAGCTTGTGGGCTATATGGAATAAAACCTATTGTGACTACTGCAGCACAAAAGCAAAGAGGCTATTAGACATAATACACAGCCTGCTTATACTAGACTACTCAAATTGAATATTATCTCCTTCAATGCTGAAGGAGCTGTGGAAAATGTATCAAAGGATCTCAGAGTCGCTGCCCTGTCATCTTTTTAAGGTAGTGTATGATAATAGCATATAAGCTCTTTCATTGCAGCAGTGACATTCTCCTGAACAAATCGTTTTCACCTCAGATGTGCACTCTAATTCCAGGCCCAGAGATGTTTAGCTTTGAGGAACTGCCTCCAAGTAATCCAGAGTCTATTAAAACCAATCTGATCACACAGAGTTCAGATCACGGGATGCTGTTATGATAACTGCAGTGTGGCTAACCTCTCTCCTCCAGAAAATGCCACAGCACAGGGACTAAGTAATGGATTTATGTAATGTTAGCACTTACTGACATTATAGCGCAGGGGTAACTCCATACCTGTGAAAATTAAATGAAAGCCTTTGTTTTATTCTTTTGCATCTGAGACACAAAACGCTCCTATTTCTAAGGGAATGGTGTTGTAGAGGGAGAAAAAAAAATGTAGTGCAATACTAAGTTGCCACCATGTTTTAACAAGGATATTGACTTCAAAAGGGGTTCAAAGCATTGGCTAAGGAAGGAAGATGAAACATTGCTTTAATGAAAGGAGATTTTGGCACCTCTATTGAGTGGCTCGCTTCAATAAAGCACAAGTGGAATACTTTAATGTAGTCCTGACCTGAAACAGGCTCAACATGTAGTATGTCTCCCTAATTTAGCAAATGCTTCAATTTGTCTGTCCACATAGGTTAACTTTTATTTATTACATCAATCTATATATGTATCCAGTAATTCAATCCTTTTTAAAATTGTTTTTATAATCATGTAACTGAATCACTTAGTTTTCGTATTTACCGAGTGATACCAGTATCATTATCCAAATGTACAAATGACCAACACTTATACAGACAAAATTTGACCTTTGAGGCTGGTTTGAGCTAAATGCTAATGCCATCAAGCTAACACACTAATGTAAGAATGCTAACATGTTGATGTTATGTTGACCATATTCATCTACTTAGTTTAGTGTGTTAGCATGCTATTATTTGCTACTTAGCATTTAAAACAATGCACAAATGTATTTGGAGCTTAAGATCTCACCAAAAAAAAAACAGAATTATCACCTCCAATAGCTCATATCATGAGTTTAAACACATGCGCTTAAATATGGCTTGTACCCAAAGGAAGTCATTGGGATCAATCCTCTAGGAACCATGAATCTCTGAGTAAAAACAATATGACCACCTGTTGTTATCAAAAGAAAACCAAAACCCCTTTTCCAAAAATACGGAACAGGTTCTAACCTTGATCCCTTGACTACAGTGGTTCCTCTCAAAACAGGCATATCTGCTATAAAACACTAAGGTTCCAGGAGTTCTTCTTTAACAACTGGAGCTAATTTGGTGGAAAATGAAAAGCAGCAAGTCACCAAAGTTATAAAAATCCATCATCTGACCATCTTAGATATCTGTTAAATATGTCATGGCGATCCAACCATCCATCCTTATAACCAATGGATATATTGAATTGGAGCCATGCACTGCATTCAGCAACGTACTTTTACATCACGTGCACAGATAATTTGCCTGCATCTTAAAGCAATCCAGCAAAATTCTGCAATATTGCCAACTCCACAACCATACCACTAGCATGGCTAAAATACCTTTATGTCTCTACATGCTTGTAAAAAATCAACTACTGCTCTGGCTTGCATTTAAACTGCAGAACAGAGGACATTTCAGTCTCAGTTGATTAAGTAGTAGATTCTATTACTCCAGCTTCATTGATTGTGTTTGTGTGATGCCTAATAATACTTTCAGAACTGAAGTGAAGGCTTTGTGCCCCAGGGAGAGATAAATACTTTTCTTTATACTGCATATGTAACCCCTTGGCCGTGTTATTTTCAGGTTCACTCCTGGACAGGGTGTGGGAGTTTTGCTTGCAGGTGGGTGCCTGATAGAGTTGAAGAGGCAGTGAGGAGTGACTGCCCTCTGAGATCATCGCTGCAAGATGAAGGATAGGGCGGACAGTAATGTCTGTGCTATATTTTCTTATTTTCAATTTTCATCTTGTTCCTCAGTGTCCATAGGTTCTATAATAATAAAAGAAGCTCTAATGCTGATAACACTACTAATCAATAATACAGAAAATTCTGTTGCTGTATTGAGCTATTTAAAAGCATAACCACAAAACAACATTTAAAAAAAAAACATTACCTTTTACAAGACAGTTCTAGCTAACGCTACAAACAATGGCCATTCACACGTAATGACAAAATATGAGCTGCTGTGATGTTAACTTTACAGAACTGCAGCAGTCAAGCGATTGACAAAATCTTAAGGCACCTCAATGGATCAAATCATCTCCTATGAATTGTGGCCATTAGCATTTAGATGTTTAACTCTCCATAAGCATGAGACCAGGGCGTCAGCCAGAGGTGAACAGACACCATTCAGCGGCAACGACAGCCAAACCATTCATTTGTTATTCATATCGTTTTCATTTTGTTCTGTGTTCTGGTTTAAGTCAAATCCAATAAGAGAAAGACTTTATTGAAAACCAGTAGCCATTTTCCTCTGATACATAGATTTGCAATGGGGAGTCCAAATTTAGAGACCAATTAAGATCCACTGTTTTCTATTTTGTCAGGCCTATAAAAGCCAGACAAACCTATTTCTCAAGAGCATCACAACTTATGTCTGCTGGGGTCACTTCCAGATTACTATTAGACAGCATTCTTAAAAAAAGAATCAATCATTTAGTATTCAGCGCAGTTTCTTAGAAATCAGTATATCTCACTTGATGTACAGTAGCTCCTCAAAGTCTCAATGCCTTGGCATTTTGTCAACCAACTATGCAACCCACACGCTTTGAGAGTAAATAATAGAAGAACCTTATCCATACCAGGAAATCCACTGAGATGCAGAGGCTGCCATTTTCTGTTTGAAAATAAAAAAGCATTTTAAAACCTACCATGATCTGGAGAGGTTTTACAGGAAATTCTGTTCTTGATCTACAAAACAAATTTGAAAAAAATCACACAATGAAATAAAAACAAGCAAGGCAGGCCACAGCTGTGCAGCATCCATGCAGTAATGAAATGCATATACATCATACACTGCACACATCTCCATTCAGCCTCAAGTGCTGTGTTGTACTTTTGACTAATGCCATTTTAAGTTTGTGTATGCAAAGCAGATTTTTTGGAGCAATCCTTAGAAAGCCAGGGTTGCACAAGAGCCGGAGAAATCCATCTACCTCCCCCAAATCACATTCTGACATGTCTCACAGTCAAATCTCCCCCCAAGGCGCTAGATGAGGGAACATCTTCAATCTAAACCTGGATACAATAGGGCCTGTAAGACACCGCAAAAATGGATTGGGAGTGCTAAAACCACAGAAACCTCTGCCGGAAACACGACTTTCTATAAATACAAGATACTCGCCTCAGCTGCCAAGTTCGTTATTTCTCTCTCCCTCTCTCTCTCTCACTCTCACTCTATCATGTTGGGCTCTGCATAGTTATATATACTACATCATCATTCAAACACTGGGCAATTGAAAGAAAATAGCACATTTAAGAAAAATAAAAGCAGCGGAAGCGTGGTTCTTCTTTTGAAGGAACATCTCTCTCCTGCTCTTCCTCTGAGAGTGGGAGTGGGTTAGGGAAGCCCGGTACCAGGCCCCGATGCTGCTGCTGCTGTTGGTGTGGCAGGTTTCCCGTGCGATCCAAAAATACTTTCGCACTCGCCCACTTTGGTCCCCAGCCGCCTGTACTCTTTGGTTCTACAACAGGGATGGGTGAGAATCATATTCAGCTCTCCAATCGTGATTGCGGAATGCCCCAGTGTTTCTTTAACCATGCCCCCAGACTCCTCCACACACATTGCACTCGCCTGGCTCCCACCTTGCCCTCTCTCTGCTGGATCCATGCTTGCAGCACTCTGACAGTCAAATTCTTGGGCCTGATCCAGCTACTGTACCTGCTGTTACCTAACTGCTTGGACATTTTCAAGAGAAATCTGTGAAATAGAACAGTGAATTTTCATATTTACAAATGTGTGGCTGCAACTAAAGAATGTTTTCAGCCCTGAATAACAGTATGTTATTTCAGGTGTCAAAATGCAAATATCTATATGTGCTCTGCCGCATGCAATATTAATCCCTTTAGACTCTAGCTCAACAACATCACTATGTATAATCTTCACATAACATGGGACTAATTGCATGTACTTTTGACCAACAGAAGTTAACGTCTACATATTCTAGTCTCTGACTCATCTGCACCCACACTGATTTCTATTTGTTGCTCTTTTCCCCTATCTATTGATATCACAACATGTATGAAAAGATATGAATGCTAGTAATTAGAAAGCATTGTTTTTTAACGCTGCTCTATCAATGCACATGCAGTCATTAAGGGGACATGCGATGCAAACTGATTCAAACAAATAGCTAACAGCAGACATGTGAGGAAACAGATGAAGAATGTTAAGAGCTTGCAGCTAACAAAAGTAACTATGGAAACGGCCAGCTCTACATTGCACTAGCTTCCACAGCTCTCTCCAGAAATAAAAACTGTTGGGCTAAGAGCGAATCAGGTAAAGACAAAAGATCCCGGGTGAACCTATTTATAGTGGGCCTTACATAACATACATAGACCTATGTTGGCTGAGGCAAGTTTGGTGCTCAACAGCAGGCTTCTGGGGGACAAAGTCAGGGTGCAGAGAGCTGGAGATGCTGGATCCTGGAGGGTATTTTACAGAAAGACAGGAGGTACAAACAGCAATTAGGCCAGCGTGGATGATAATGCTGATGGCAAATTAAATAAATAGAGGAAGGATGGCTCTCATTTTTGATGTCAGGGTGAACACTCACTGTTGCACTGTCCTGGGAGAGCAGTGATGTCAAAGCCGGAGTTCCCGGACAACATTAACATGCAGTCAGCTAATAAAAATTTACACATTAAACACTTCATAGCCACAAGGCTTGAGGGTTACACAAAGACAGAAAATTTATAAATGCATACGTCAGAGTGTGCAGAAGTTCACAGCCCAAAGGTCTTGTTTATTTGTATGGGAGGCAAAAGAAAGTTGTGTCAGAAGAGTAAACACACACATTATACTGTGGCCTCAGGACAAAACATCTGACATCTCCAGTGAGATGATATGAACATATAAACCCACATACGCACAGAAAACCTGTGTGAGAGCCACTGTAAAGCAGGAGCAGTGATCACCTAGAAATACAGCCTGCCACCATATCTTAAATCCAAATTGAGCCATTAGCATAATTATCCACTTATACTGCTTTAATTCAAAGCAGCTCTCCATTGTAAGTAAAATGATAGCTAAGCTGCATTCAAAAAGCCTCTTTTCCACTCACAAATGCCTTATTAATTAGCTCCCTCTAGCATAAGTTCCCAGTAATTACATTCAATTCAGCAGTCAGTGCTACAAGGGGGGTATTTCCAGCAACTATTAGACAACTTTATAATTACTCTGCAGATGTATAATGATTTCCATCATGAAAATATTCTATTTCAACACAGAACAGCGGCCATTTGGACACGGTATTCTCTCCATGTTCACTGCAGACAGCAGCCAATTCATTGGTAGTAGGCAATCACAGAATATTCACTATATAGAGGCTCTGATAAGGTTAGGATGATATGCAAATGAATACTCCCTGACTCATCTGTTTATTATGCAGTCACATTAGTTAGCTCTGATGCTGTTTGGCTATTATCCCATCTCACTGTGAAAAAAGGGTCTTGGGTGAGGGGGATGGATTGCGCAGTGAGTGCTTTAGTCACACAGATTGTCCGCACTCTTCAAAGAAATAAATGCATTTTCGACTGTAGTTGCGTTAAGGGGCTGTGGAATCCATTTCCTCTGAGAGAAACAGCGAAAAGGCAGAGGATATGGCTCATCTGTGTCCAAATCCCTAGATACCGTGCTTTGCGTTAACAGGTCAAGGGGTCAAATGATGAGCTTGTGTCTCCCACGACTGAGCCCGAAGGCAATCATTGCACATTGACACATCACACGCTGGTTTTTGGATCAAAACATGCAACAATTCAGTCAACTGAATGTTCCACCGTGCTGGAAAAACAGAAAAACAAAACAACTACCAAAAAACGATAAAAGATAGATTTGAAACCTTTTCCAGTATGCACACAGATACATTGCCTATTTGTGTTGATTGTAGTCTACACTATCTCCTTTGAATCATGAAGAGAAAAACTGAGGGACATACTGTAGCTTCTAATAAATGTGTTGAAGCTACCGATCTGTGGCTTCACAGCCTATCTGCTGTTCTTCTAACTGATAGAGGCACTATTTTTAGCCATGCAACCTCAATGCACCATGCTAAGCCTTCAACTATACAACTGAACATGGCCCATTCAAAGGATTCATAAAAGTGTAGAGGTTGGAAACCCAGTGATCATGCACACAGACTAAGAGCCTGAATCAGTGCTCCCAGTTGCTGGGTTTTTTATATTTGGTGTCAAAGTATTAATAAGAACACAGGCAGTGTATGCACCGGTGTGTGAATGTATGCCAGCACATATCATGGAGTGAAAAGAATTTGCCATTTATATACTCTCCATGCCTTTTGGTTTTAGCTAATTAAGCACCAAGCCCTGACAGCAACTGCGCTCCATGGAAACGATGTAAAAAAGCAGATTGACGTCAGCTAGAGGCCTTGGAATGTGCCATCTGACAAAGGAGAGAGGACAGGACTGCTGTACTTAAGGTCACAGCATGTTAAAGCTACTATCTGCTTTGACTGGCAGAAGATTGCTGACATCTGTACAGAACATGAGGAATTATTGACCACAAGCAGAATGAAAAGATCCTCCACTTTCGGTGCTTTACATTACTTGCAAAACAGGGCGTTAAACAGGAATTTACATCAATATTAAGGACTGGAGGCAGGTAACAATTCAAGCTACTTATGTGTCAATTAAAGCTGAACAGCAGGGATGAGAATAAAACACCCTCTCTCTAGATGGTACTGTCACTATCCATTAAATATTACATCTCTTAGATGTTAAGCCTTTTCTGGTTTTTAATAAAATGCACCCTGAGGCATTTTGGGAGTATGAGAATTTTTTTTTAAAAAGCCAAGAAATTAGAACCATGTAAGGGACTTTATCTACCAGCAGAGTTGCAACTTTACTAATCCATTTTTATACTTTCTACAAAAATAGACACACATTCAAAAGCTAAAAAAGCTGACAGTTTCATCCACAGCAACTCATGAGCAGCAACAGTATATTCACCTATTAAAAGTGCACCGTGTGAAGGTCTGTGCGAAGGTCTGAGGCTTAACAACAGATTATAAATTGAAGAAAAGGTCGAGCAGGTCATGATTTGTGAACTGCATTTCAAGCAAAGTTTTCAGCAATCAGCTTCAACAGATGTCCCCCCTTTGCTGATTAGTTGGCTAATCAATCATTTTGGTCTCAGTTGATTTTCTTTTGTCAAATAGTGTTTTTTTTTTACTTCCATATGAAATAACATTTTTCCAAGAAACTCATGAGCACATCCCTGGTAATGCAGAAGATGATGCCTTTGTTAAACATTTGAGTATTTAAAGCAACTAATCGACTGGTTGACAAAATGATGTAAGTCAACTAAGAATTTCCTATTTAGCCTGATCAGATCCACTTAATAATAAACCTACTTTCATGAAGGTAACACGCCAACATTACCAGAGAAGAACAACATAACAAAAAAAAATATTTAAACCATTTATTGTTCTTAACAAAACAAAATCAATGTCACAGTCAATGTTGTATTCCCTGCCAGTCAAAACACAGACTGTGTGTACAAAATATGGCCGCTTTTAGAAGCAGTGATTTTTAGAAATGTTGAGCAACACTGTTTCGAACTTTTCTGTGAAAGACTGTAATCAAAAAATTAAATATAAAAATGACCAATCATTAAGACAGCGAACTGAAGACATACAATTCAAGAGAAATGGCACGGTAAAAATAATGGCCCTCATTTCTGAAGTAAGTGAATATAAAACTTGCTCATTTATGCACTTAGTTTCCCCAAACAGAAACCATAATACTTGTTGATATAAGCATAAATCCTTCCTCACAGACATGAACCAGCAACCTCAAACATATCAATTCTAAAAATACTCTAATCATCCATCCTTGATTTTTGAAATTAAAACATTGCAGCGGGAAGCAATGAAGTTGTGTTCGTCTGAAGCTGTGAGGTTATTAAGTGCTTCCTATAACTGAAGCACTAGACCAGCACGAGTGCTTGGCTCCACATACAGCAAAGGCAGGGTAGCTGCACTTAACACTTGTTTGAAATTGCCCTTCAGAGAATACCTGTGTGAAACCTGTTATTTTAATTAAAGGTTAAATGTGGAAATGTGATCATAAATGCCTATTTTTCTGCTGGATCTTTTCAATGTAGTTTTATAAACCCAAATAAGATCTATTGCTGTGTCTTAACCCCCGACCATGTTGCTGTTTTAATCACGTCCAGTTAAATGAAGGCCAATATCTTAGAAACATGAGATGAAATCTATTGTATCAGTACTGCTCAGCCATCATTAACACTGTCAGGGCTGACCAGCCGGTGAACGGATGGCTTCCTTGGCCCCTGCCAGTGCTGTCATTGTACTGTTCCCAGACATACCCTGTTTCCACATACTGTCTATAAACATTATTGATGATGTTAGTCCTGAGTTCCTCATAAAGAGCAGCTGCCTTCTCTTGATATGGCCCTTCTGTGTTGCTGTAGTGGTGGAGGGCTCTGACTGCCAGGTAGTTGATGTTAATCCATATCGGTCCCCTCCAGTAGGGGGCATCGTGCTCTGTGTTTCGCTTCATATACATGGGATCGGCCTTAGAGATTGAACGCAGGCCATAGGGCGTCCAAAGCTTATTGGAGTCTCTCATGTCACGCAAGATATGTTCTAGTTTGGGTGAATCGGGTGTAAGAATGTGCAATAAGAATGGGAACAAGCTAACATAACCCAAGGCATTAACATACTGCATCTTTGGGGCCCGACGGACTGAGCGCACAAGGCGTGCCACAGGGTATTGATGACGAGGCTGTCCAGGAGGTACGTACACCTTCTCCTGCTGCAAGGACACAGACTGGGTGTGGTTGCCAAAGTCACTGAAAGCACGAAGTTGATCTGACCAGTGGAGCTCATTCAGCAGGTTGTTGTCACTGAGAACCTTGTGAGTAAGTTCATATTCCTGATGGGGCTCGCCTAGAAGCCGGGCTATACTTGCCATGATCCCGGAGGACAAGGTCATCCAGCAGTGTAAATCTACATGGCGCTCATCTGCTGATGGGTGTGAGGCTCGAGGATAGTCGTCCAGCCCAGAAGTCAAGGTTTTGGGATTAAGGAAGAGATTTGTGTCTTTGTCACGTCCACGCCAGCGGTAAGAGTTTGGTAGGGGCCCTGACTGTGTGGTGTTGTACCATTCAAACCAGGTTTTCAGTCGGGGGAAGAGCCGTCGGAGGAAAGGCAAGGTCGGTTGAGATGAAGACTTCTCAGGATTTGAAGCGAGCTGCTCGATCAGTTCCTGAAGAGCTAAGAAAAGAGTAGGTGGGTTGGCATTCTCGTTGCGCTGAACTACAAACTCAGCTGGGACTTTACTGCGGGCCTCATCTCCCAGGATTTGCTCACGGGGGATCCAGCCCTCCATATTCATCAGGTCTATCCAGTGGGCAATAGCCTCCCTGGTCACCTGGGGATCCCACTTGCTCAGCAGCAGCTGGTGAAAGCCTTCATCCCAGAGGAATCCTCTGGGAAAGAAAGAGCGTGATGGTACAGCAGTGAATAAAGCACCTTCAGGATAAAGGAGCGGGTATTCATTGTACACCGACTGTACCACTGACTGGCCATAGAAGTAGCCCATTCCACCCAACATGTTGCTGAGTGCTGCCTTGCCAAACTTAATTTGTGCCTGGCTAAAACCTTTGCTCTCAAGCCCAAAAGATTTCTCAAACTTCGTATCAAACTCAGCTTTCCTCTTTTCCAGCTCCTGAGTCATGACTGATCCCACAAGTTGGTTGGGACGGCTGTGGAAGCTGCCAGACTCGAACAGAACCTCGATCTGAAACGGCATTTGGACAGTCACTTGGTGAACGACAAAGTCGCTCTCTTTCCTTGTTTCAGCTGGTTTCTGCTGGTTCTGGTGGTGTGGGGGCTTGTAGGTGTCTACAGCAATGTAATGCCTCTTTTCACCAGAAGGAGGGCTGTAGACAAACCTGCGGTTCAGACTTTGCTTCACAATGTCGGTCAGCTTCTCCAAGCCAGGAGAGACAGTCTGAAGATAGTTGTAGCTGAAAAGATAAGACAATTTTGTAAATCGCGCTATGTTTTCAAAATCTACAAAATCAAACATTTTATATAGTTCATAATCAGACCAGGGCTTAAACTTAAGGGCATTCTGCTGTTCCGGGGACAGAGATCAGAACAGACAAAAAATAATCTGAGATTGGTCCCAGGGCAGAAAGTAGAACAGGCCTAGAAAAAATTAAACCACAACTAACCCAGAAAACTCGACTCTGATTAACTTGTCAGTGTAGAATTGTGAGAGAGTACACAATTCAATAGTTTGCAGGCCAGAAGAAGATGAATCAGAACAGTGACAGTCACAATGGCATCCCTAAACAATAGTGGGACTTTACACCTGCTGGTGCCACCTGTGTCTTAACTGGAAAAATTAAACACAGAAGACATGAAGACAAAGACAGGGACAAACTCCAGCTATGCTCTCTGTCTCTCTTTAGAACATTGCAGACAGGTGGTTTTCTCACAACCACACACACTCACACACTCACACACACACACACACACACACACAGAGCACACACAACCATAAAGACACGCACCAAAAAGAATACAGATTTTAAAATAAAAGAAATGCAAATTTATTAGCTCAAAGCATGTAATATAAATAAATAAAATAATATGTCAGTAAATAAAAAAACAAGTATTTACAAATCATGAGATAATATAAAATGTAATAATCTTCATAATGCTTTTTTTATGCCACACCATCACCTTTGATTCTGGAAATTTTATGCAATTTATAATTGGGATTGCCAGCAGTTCTTTTAGAATGGTTTACATGGTATTGTGAAAAGGTTGGAGAAGTTTGAGCCCTGGTCAGTTATGACATACAAATGATCTGAACTGCACTAGCTGCGTTTGTGTAGCCGAAGCACACTGAGTCCTGAGGGTCAACACTGACTCAGAGGTTTATATGAATGAGCATTTACAGCAAAAATCTAACTTTAAGCTCCCACTTGCACATCATCATTCATCTTCCTACAATAAATTATACTCCAAACAATTCCCATCATTTCTAGCAGTGCATACTGTACCTTTTTATTTTGCTATGCTGGTCTTCGCTGGCCCTCATGAAAGTGTGAAATATTGGTGCTCCCTGTGGGCGTTGCTAGCAGAGAGTCCTGATCCACTCAGTGCAAAAAATACTGAAACGACAGTCCTTTCTGAAGGTGGATAAACACCTTCACTAATTAAACAACAGCTGTGCCGTTTCAGAAGAAGACAAGAGCCCTTATGGAAAGGTTCTGCTTGTCTTTGGCTTTTCAGACGTTATATAATATATATATCCTTCTATAATGTACAGCAGGAAACTTTCAGAATTAAGGAAATCTAATTCCTCCAGTGTGTTTTAGAATTAACAACTTGATAATACAGTCTGAATATCCTGCTTTTGCTGCCATCTAGCGGTTGGATTTTCTTTTTACCCCATTAGTAATACAGGGTCACCCGACACTATAACATGACATTACTGAGCATTATCAAAAGACCATACAACTGATGATGGGATTCGGGAGTATCCAGCAGATTTTATTGCCATTCAAATAGTGTTTTTCTTCTATGTAAGATTTGTTGCTCATCACACACTTTAACTCACCACAGGCATTTTTTATGCATCGATCTTTTTTTATATGCAGTTTTAATGTTCAGAGCTGCTATATGAAGATGTCTTAACACCTTCCTGCGGAGATATTTTTTACTAATGGCATTTCCCACCGTCACAGATTGATAACTGAACTGTTTGGATCAGCACTGCAAAACAGAACTGTATTTAAAAAACTCAAGGCAACCAACTTTTGTAGGTGATTCCTTGTTGTATTTCTTTAATCCTAATTAAACTGAGCACTTGCAGTCATTCTACACTAAGTTCCCTCCAGTTACCCTGTCCATGATCATTCTCTTTTGGGACTGCTACTGACTTTACCATCCACTCCTTAATTCATGCACCTACCTTGCATATTTAGCACTAGATAACTCCCCGGTTACTGGTTTTCGGAAGGTGATCTTAAAGTTTCCAAGCTCCTCTGAGAATCCAGTGATGGATGCGAGGCGGTTTCTATCCTCAATGTGAGCCTCCAGTGAGCCCTGGTTGTCTGCTGCTGCATAAATCATCAAGGAAAGGACTGGTGCTTGAGGGGCTGTGCTCTGCAGATTAGAGACCAAAACAGCCAACACTTATCAAAACTAAAAGCAGAAATCATTAAAAGTACAAAAAGATAATCCTTTGGAATATCATAACAGATGACACAATATCTTGAGGTCTCATGAGGTAAAATATGCTTATAAGGGTGACCACTCAGTACTCACATGCTGTTTAGCAGTGATCCTCCAGGTCCAGTCTCCTCCATGATCCCCTCCCATCCTCTTTACAAACTCTGTGGTTAGCGTGAAGTCGTTGTCTCGGATTTCCTGGACGCCAAAGGTAAGCCCATCGTGCATCATCCAGCTGTAGCCTTGCAAGCGATCCCCTTGCTCACAAGTGTGCCTCAGGTTAACATCCATGTCAGAAAACTGTCGCATCCACATCATACCTGGGGAAGATTTTGAACAATGACTTTAAGTTAATTCTTTGTATCATACATCAGAAATATGTAAATATATATAAATTTATACTTATATTTTTATGTCAAATTAAAATAACTCGAAAACAACACAAAAAAGGTAAGTCCCAAAACTCACTGGCTAAATGCACCCTGTTACCGGCCAACTGGGTTTTGAGAACAGCAGTGCTTAATTAACTGTTACTCAGTGTTAGGAAATGTAGTGCACTTTGTGCCGTCAACTAATAAACAATATTGGTTGTCCAAATTGGCTGACAGGGTAAACAGTCCTTGGAACTGTGGCCAAAATTTACTTGAATTTGACAAGTGCCTGGGCTTGTTTCCCACCATTTCCCTGATCTAGTGCAATTAAACATTGAAGATTTGATTAATGCAACTAAGCAATTATTTTGTGAAAGTAAACAATTAAATATAATGAGGAAAATCCACCTCAAAACAAATTGTAGTATTTGGACAGTAAAGACAACTTCTATAAAACATTCTATATTACCATAATGATCATGTTGAGATACAAGATTAAAAATTGTTTAGGATTTTACATAGGGCTGGCCAAGAATAGTATAATTCATTGTTTCAATCAAATTGTATCCTGAAGAAAAAAGGAATATATATATATATATATATATATATATATATATGCACACATAATTTTTTAAATATATATATTCCTACTTGTTGTAGCTCGGCTATCTTTTGCACAGGTATTAGCATAATTTTGACAACACTCCATGTTCCAAAATATAATTTATAATTTGGTCATTTCATGTAGACTATTTATTTATTGAAAATCCAAAAAATAATCCTTAAAAATCTCTTTACTGGTTTAAATATTTATAATGTATTAATGCTAATCTGAGTTATAAAAAAAAAAACAATTTACCGGTAGTGCTTATCTTATCATCTAGAATCTAGCATTCAGTGTCATTTTGACTTCAGCCTGCTGTCTTAGTCAGCAATTTCCCTTAACTAACTTTAAACTGGTATAGATTTTATATGAAAGGGATTACCAAGTTAACAATGATCAGTATAATAGTGAATGAAAAAGTTACTTTGGTCAATTGAACTAGGGACACATTGATGCATTCCTTTTTCAGGCCTGTTATCAACAGGCTGTAGTTACTGGCTAAGACTGAGGACTGTACCAATACCTTAAATAATCACTGTATGGAACGGACTGGGAATAATCTCTATGTGTGATGCAATGCAAGCTTAACTTTAACATTATTTCCCTAAAAAATGAATTCGATTTCAAGTAATAAGTCTAATTTCTGGGGTCATGCCTTAAACAGGAATCAAAATCCCAGTATATAATGAATATGGTGTAGTAATACAGAGCTAAAATTATAAGATCAGCTACAACTATTTGAACTGGCCCAATATCAGATATGAATACCAGTATTGTTGAATTCCTGTTCTGCATGTGTCTGCCTACCCGTCACAATCGATCTAGGACTCCTGGTCTTCATGCCGAAGTAGACTTGAGGCCTGTATGAGCCCCAGAACCTCTCTGCAGAGACCTTGGCACTGCTGCTGTTTGCATCCAGGACAGGAGGTGATGGGTGCAGGGTCACCACCCGTTTGGCCAGGCTGGATCGCATGTACAGGGCGTAAAAGAACCAGACCAGGCTGAATATGCAAAGGCCGATGGAGATGTTGATGAATACTTTGCCGATGTCAACTTTCTTTTTCTTCTCCTTACGGTGAAATGCAGGGGGCTTCTCATCTTTCCTTGGAAGGGGAGCAGCTTCACCAGTCACCACCCTCTTCCTCTGCCTGCCCATCCTGCCCTTCTAAAGCTGGAGACAGGAGGAGGAGGGATGAAAATGTTGATTTAAGAGATTTAGAGATGCTGCAGTTTGTTGTTATATAATATACTGAGAGTATATTTTAATGTTTCATCTTTTTATCTTGAATGTAAATAGGGTGCACAGAATATAAAAACACCTCCTAGAATAACTCAATGTAACTAAGGTAGATTTCATCCCAGCACTTTTGCATTGGACAGCCTTAGTCTGAACTAACATCACGCAGCCTCTTTTTGTCCTTTATGTTGTCTAATAAAGGTATCTTGTGTTTTCAAGGGCATTTACCAGCAAAGCCACTTCAACAGACAGGGCCTTGATTTCTCTCTCTAAAGACATCTTAAAAGTACAAACCATGAGCCAACGAGAACACATAATAAAGAAAGAAAAGAAAATAGCACCTTTTCGAGGGTAAAATCCAAAGCTCTAAACGTACATTTTTAAACACAATATAAGCATGAGAATTGAATTGTGTGAATCTATTTTTTTTTCTCCTAAAGTAAAATAAACAAGGGGTCTCAGCTGTGAATGTATATTTACGGGTAAGGAATTTGTCCAATATAATATTAATTCTGTACATAAATGTCATGTTATTATTTTCCATGAGATCAAACAACACATTCGACCACAGCAAAACAAAACTCAATATTATGATTATATTACATAGGTTTTTATCTTTACAATTAGGCAATACAAAAACAAATGCACAATGGATAAACAGCAAGAGAAAAGGAAAATGCATTCCCTGTGCTTTATTGGTGTTTAAGCATTGATTAAGTAGAAGCCAGGTCTTGTTCAAACTGTACTACTGTTAACACAACTCTCTTTTTCAGGAAGGAAAACTGACATATCTGGACGTCACATCTTTTTATTTTAAATGTGATACTTTTTGCAATATTTGGAATGTATAATATTCATCATAATGTGCACTCTTGTGGTTGATGTCATAATAAAAATTATGTGCTATAGGATGTTCGCTACCATGTGCAATATTACTTCTTACTTGCCCATAGTTATTACTCAGGCAACTTATATTTGTAAACCTATTTTTTATTCCTTATCTGGTGTTGTGTTATTCCTATTTTATTGTATTTATCATAATTTTAGGGCACCCTAGCATGATAATTCCTGATTAAAGTTCCTGATAAAGTTCTTAAATCTTATCTTCTACACCACAAAGGAATTCCAACATGAAACATATTTAAATGTGGGAGTGTTGAGTGTGTAACGAGTATTTTCAGCACATTCACCCTTTGCTGAAATTGAAATTGAGCCAAATACTGCTGGTTGTGAAGCCAGAAAGGGGTTGAGTTTTTTCCATTATCCAAAGCAGCAGGGAATACTATCACCACTAGAGTATATTCAGTAGAGAATATGGCTGTTATTATGATAACATGTCAGATTATAATCTCCCTTATCATTCTGAATGTGAGTCCTGCGGAAGTCTCCAGTATCGTACGTTAAATTCACGTCATTTCAGTCTAAAATAAGCTGTTAAGCTAATATTCAGGTTACCGTTCCTCACGCATGGTATACAGTGGCGGGCAATGTGTTACTGTGGCGCCGATGATTGTATAATAAAACGTAGATACTATTTAAAGCGTCTCCAATTTCAGTAGCAATCACCGACACCTGTTTTACCCAGCACACATTCAGCTCTCGCCACTACGCCCCGGCAATGCAACGTTGCCTTCAGGATGCACGCCGCTTGCTAGTGCTAACGTTTGTTTAAACGAAACCCAGCGATTGACGCACTATAACGCAGCTTCAATAAGTCAACAGCTGATAAAAAATGGAGTGACATAGCAGTTCTAGCTTAATGTTCATTGAGGAAAAGGTTACCAACCTGTCAAAATAGCAGGATCTCAGCTGCTCATTATCCGTTGCTAGCTTACTAGCCACTTCCTGGTTACCACTTCCCACTGACGTGTACTCCGCTCCGAGTGTGATGTCATCACTTAACCTACATAAAATATTTTTAACGTAGTCATCAAACGATTTTCATTAGTTTTGTATAACTTTTCTTATGTTGTTGTTGTTGTTGTTGTTGTTGTTGTTTTCCTTTTATATTGTTACTTAATATATGTAAAGACGTATTGTGCAGACATATAATTATGCATATACAATAATTTTTTAATATAAAAAAATACTGCCAACTTGTACACAATAAAAAAGTAAAACAAATCTGACATCTCAGAGGGAGATATTTTATTGAAATATATAAAATGTACTGTGTATATATGTATGAAAATTACTTGAGCTTGAGCAAGAAAACAAACAATGACATTGTAGAGGGAAATATGTAATTTTATTGAAATATATAAAATGATGTACTTGTGTCAGGGAGTGTGTTTAACAGTTTGTTGATCCAAAATAACTCAATAGTACAAAGATGATTGTAGGTATACAAAACAAACATTATAGCCTCTATTTGACAGTGGACAGCTGCATGCATGAATGAGCGCATCCTGTGAAAATACACCGGTTTCCAAATATTACCAGTTAACATAATTTCCCTCAACCACTTATTTACACTGTAAGCATTATAAAGCTGTGCTATGACACATAGCCAGGTATCTTAGATGTACCATAAATGGGGTCAAGAGTCAGAGAGCTTTGGCCTCAAAACGCTTCAGGCTTAAATTAACATTTTCATACCTGTTCTGACCATTACTGACAGAGAAAAATGGGAGATGAGACAAACTGACAGGAAATACAGGCACAAGTAAAAGACACGGTTGAAATATACATTAAGGATCACAAATGATGACCTACCAACAAATGTGACTGATGTACATCTCTACTACACTTGTCCAGCTCCTGCTCCATCTTTTATCAATACTTCCGGCATGACCAGGAAAAAAGAAATGCAGAAACTTTATTTTGTTGCTTTTAATGACTGAAATATATTTCTTAACAACATATTTCTCTTTCATCAACATGAAAAACGGTTACAAACTGTAGCAGAAGAAAATGCACAATTGAATATGCTTGACATACTGTCTTAGAAGAAAAGCTGGTGTTGCCATTTCACAGAAATATGATACAGGTTTAATACATTTGAAGAGAATTTCCAGATTTCTTCTGTTCTCTGCAGACCGTTTGGCTTCATTATGTAATGCTGCTGGTCATTTCTGACAATCTGAGCTGTAGATTAATTAACTGCAAGCAGCCAGAGTGCTCAAAACATTGTTTATTTTTTATTTATTTATTTATTTATCTATTTTTATTCTTTTTTAGATAAGGGCTATATTTATATTTGCCCCAACACAAGTTTCAAATAGTGCCACCCAAATAGTTCCCAACACTTCTTGCTTTGACTGCTTTGCTAAAGTGAACATTTGGATTCAGAGAACAAAGATGCAAATATTAAAAAAAGGATAAAAAAAAAAAAAAAAAAAACCTGTTCATGGAGGATCAATAGAACCACTTAAAGCAGAAGGTATAAAGGTGTCCTTGAAATAACTTCAAATAATTTGCAGCAGAAAATATAAGATTCTAGATTCTTGTTGTAGAGCAAAATCAACAAGTGCTCACTGACTGACTGTACAGCATGCTCCGCTTTTAAGTGCTTTTCATGGAAAAAAAAAAAAAAATGCAGACATGGTAACAGGAGAAAGCAAAGCAAGGGACAAAACATCCAAATTATTCTCCCACAAACCCTGGCCTGTCCACCTTTCTGTCTGCAGCTCTGACTCAAATTATCCTTGAGAAACCGGTACAAAGAATGAGGCAAAAGAGGCGCATCAACCCCAAAAATAAAGATTTTTCTTACAAAAAAATGTCATAAACAGTGATTAACAAGATGAATGGAAACTGAACGCCTGGGCGACTCTTCAGTCTACTATCACCGAACGTCAATGCTTGTTTGTGTAAAGACAATGTTATCAGGAGAGGAACAAGGTAACTTTAGACTGCCAGCGTGCCCAGTTTCAAGGGAAAACATGCCGGAGCGGGAACAGGGTGCAAGAAGCTGTAGACACCCAACTCCTCTACCTCCTCCTCCTCTTCCTGCAGTTCTTCCTCTTGTGGATTAGTTCTTGATTGCTCCTCCATCTCCTTCACTGACAAAACGCTTCCGTCCTCTGGTGGAGAATAGAGTTATTGAGACTTGTTAGCGTGCATATGGTTTATAGGATGACAGATAATAACCACCAATAATGGCCTTTCAGAGGGATATCAGTATCAGTGTATAAATGTGCTGGAATGAAAACATTTTTACACAAAATAAAATGCAGAAAAACATTGCTCGACTTGATGTTGTGAATGTTCACAAGGTTCATTTATTAGCTATTTATTTTATTCATATTTATTCTTTATTTAACCAGTTATCTCTAAAACTTGTTATGTGGACATCGTTACCTATCACTGTACATTACACAAACAAATATTATTTAATAAAGTCATGAGAAAGTAGTTCTCTGGTTATATTTGTAGAGTGGTAAAATGAAATCCACATAAAGGATTCATTTCATTCCATGTCAAAAAATTACTAAATTGGCCACCATATTGGTTATCTTTTATTTTTCCCTTAATATCAGTGTTGGCATTGCTCCCAAAAATCCAATAATAGTAGAGCTCTTACATGGTTTACATACTAAAAAGCTTAAGGGTGGTTCTATTAATTTTTTTTATAAATCCACTGAAAATACTAAAATAAAAAAAATAATTGATCCTAATAATACACAGTATCATCTGTTAAGCCTGATATTATCCCTCTGTGCTAAAGAGATCTATTGTTATTACTAAACTATTAAAAAAACCCACATACACCATGGTCTGGGTGAATCCTGGATTGTGATTGGCTGCAGTGTGACCATTAACTCCTGACAGTGGACAGCCACTAAGTATTTCCAGTTAAACTGTCTGTTCACCCTTCTAAATTAATGCACTGGCCACTAGTAACCATAGCAACACAGTGCTGTAAATAACCGCAATATATAGTGACATTGACTTTGACTGAGTGGAGTCCTTCAGCGTCTCATCCTCTGAACATCACAGGATGGAGACTGTTACACACAAGCTGAGAGAAGAAGCCTGCCACTCGGAGCTGGTCGGTGCTTCGGCTCACATCCTGTTTGCTACACAAACTGTTACCTCAGGCTTCAGGACAACATACCGGGCTAAGCACAAACCAAGGGGGGATCTGGGGACATGCCATAATGAGACATGTTCTCCTTTTTACCACAGCAATTTACACTATTTTTTAAGCCATTTCACTCTGTAACTTGAGCTGCTGTGAATTTTCCCTAAGGATAAATAAAGTTGTATTCTGTATATCTTATAACAGAATATCTAAAATGTGTATACTGTCTAGGGAAATAGTGGAAGAAATCATCCTGCTGTAGCTTAGTTTTGGTGAAGAGACATGTAAAGTGATTTTGATGAAACATTACAGTCTTAAACTCTCAACGAATCACTGGAAAGATGAAAATTAGACAATGATGTTAGCTTTCATCATTTCTCTCTAGAAAAGATTGTGCAGTTATGGCAAAACCAGCCAGATTCTGGGGTTAGAATATATCAAATATGCCCCTTCAACCTACAGTACACATAGCTACCTTTCAGGTGTCCAACAAAAGGACACCTGAAAGGACACCCATTATGATCCGGTATCATGGGCAAAGTAGATTATTTTAAGAGTCACACTATGTGATTCCAGAAAATACAGTTGATTATTAAGTCTCATTTCCAGGAAGCCAAAGAAATGATTTGCATACTGTACATAATTCACAAGTAACAATAGTCCAAAAAATGAAACATTTTCTCTTGTTTAAGTAGTGTTTGCTAAACAATATATTCCTTGATGGTTTCAGAAATTACAGCCATTTTTTAATGAATTTAAATATTTGTGACTCATTTATGGAGGAGATCTAAATATACAGATTTACATATTTAAAAGGAACAACGTGCCTTGCTGACAGAGCGCCACAGACTGGGTAGATTAGTCAGGATTTACTGATATACATATTGACATATTGTTCATTATGGTTTTTTCATGGCATTTGCTAACAATAAGAATATAAAATTAAATCAGCCATTTAGAAGGAACGGATTATTCAATATGGAAAAAGGAAAAGGCCAGTGTTTTCCAGTGCTGACTAAAAGTAAAAGTCACCTGAAAGGAAAGGCATCCCTCAGCTGTTTGGTGATGACCGCCTCCTGGAAACACAGGTCCACAAAGCTCTCCATGATGGAGTGGGCATGTGGCACATCAACGCTGATTTCTGGGAGCTCGTCATAGATGCGCTGAAAACCCTGAAACAAGTGGAGAAAATTCAAACATCATGAGACGGCATGAATTAATCTGAGACAAATATAACTGCTGCTTAAATGAAGCTTAAGGTTAGAGCATGAAAAGGCACTGACCCTGTTCATCTGATCCACAGTGATGAGGCCGGTTTTCCACAAGGACTGCAGCAGCTTTATCATCATATGACTGGCAGTGTCGCCTTTGGACTCCAGAACCATCATAACAGCCTGGAAACAAGGTTTAAAATACATTCATGTAAAGTCCATCACCAAATAAAAGCAAGTCAAAGATGAGACATGCAAGGCACAAATGTCACCACATGGTGGCAGTGTTTGCCATTTCCATGAGGAGGAGCCCTAGGTTTTTTTTCAAAGCCAAGTTCAAAACTTTTCAAGCATTTTCGATGATTATATTTCACTCTGTATTGGGAGTGTTATGCTAGTTTTAGGAAGCATGTATAAAAAAAGCATTGATAGTGAGTGGTGGTGCTGCACTCAACTGCATTATGTTGAGGGCTATTTCAAATACTCTGCCCCTCTCATGCAAACTACAACACACACACACATATATATATTTGGTGTTGACAGTCTTAATTGGTCCTTATACGTAAAGAATATTAGGATGAATTTGTAATTCTTTTTCTGAAAATTTTTGCAATTATACTTAATGATACTGTATATAAATTACTGAGCCCAATGACAAATACACCAAACTCACCAAGTTTAATGCCACAGCTAAAAATCAACATCAGTACCAAGACGATTTTGTTTGTTTGATTACTGGGTAATACACCATTATGTAAATACACATAAACGGAAATCAAATCTTTAATGATGAAATTTTTTTATTGTTAGCAGTGTATTTTCAAATGACTTTTTTAGAAAAAAAAAAAAAAAAGAAAAAGAAAAGTAGTTAATAATTTATTATTGTTGACTCAGATGTCAAATTATAGTTATTTACTGTCATTTTTGAATAAAATAAAAGAAATGTGTTAGAGGTTGAATGTTAAGCTTGATTCATCTATGCTATGTTGTCTACAATCTAGTCGTTTCAGTAGGTTAATACATAAACCTATTTTGAGTTTTTTTGTCAATATAAAACTGATCAAACAAATGACATCCTTTCTAAACATGCTGATGTGTAAATAGCACAGGATTTACAGCCGTACATTTTGCACACAACTGAGACCAAACAAACGAACCAGATCGGATATTTAGCAACCTGATAACCTATTAATATTTACAAAAGGAGAGGTCATGCAGAGAAAAGTTCAGTGTCTATGTTTAAATAAGGACTATTGCGAAAAGCATTTATTTTAATTTGCTAAACGATTGTTGTGTTCAGGGTGTAGCTGAATGGAGGACAGACAGTTTCATGTTATACAATATCTCTCCATGTCGGATTGATTGATACTGAGCTCTGTTAATACATGTAGTGCCAGCGAGAGAACGCCTCTGCCAGACACACTGTCCTTGGCAGGTAACAGAGACAACCAAAAACGACAGTCACTGAGCAGTTGTCTGCTGCAATACTTGGAGATTAACTTTTTTTTTTTTTTTTGTCATACTGTGGGGAGAAGGTGGAGAAATCTGACAAAATTCTGACATGTTTGACACAACAACTGCAAATAGATTTTTTTTTTCCAGTAAAGGAATAATAATTCAGATCCTCTATTGAAGAAATATACTAATAAGTACATAAAATAAAAGTAGCATCAAATGTGCAGTTTTTGGACTCATATTACTGCTACATGTTGCATTTTTAGCACTTTACTGCTGTAGATATTAGGTGGTGCTTATTTAAGTCCTTATACACTGTTGGGTAGTTCTGTCCACAGCAATGCCTCATATTCCATAAGATCAAGAGTGAGAACCATGTGTTGTTAAAAAGTAAACTTCTCATGGTGCAGAAGAACAGCCACTGCCAGCTTTGTGACGCTGCATTGACCCGCTAATGCAGGATTCATTTAATAGTTTATTAAGGAGTATTCCTTCTTCACTTCACTTGATCACAAATATCAAAAAGAAACATCTGGCAATATGTGGTGCTCTCTGAACAGGAAGGGGATAAAAAAACACTGTAATATATCGGGAAACTGATGCTGTGATAAATGTAGTTGTGCAAATAACACAAGGTTTTCACCCAGATTTGTTAGAGGAGAAGTAGAAATTTGCTGAAAATGGAAACACCCAAGACCAAACACTGACTTTCTTCTTCAGTATAATAATTGAGTTAATATAATTGGTGACATACCACCTCTGTGTTTATGAGTTATGAGTCATGCCTTAATTATTTTTTTATTAGATTATATTTGGGGCATTGCCTTTCTTTATTGGACAGTTACAGAGAGAAGGGAAAGGGGATACAGAGGGGAAGGCATGTGGCAAAGGGACCTTGGGTGGGATTTGAACCCAGGTCAGTTGGGACAGGGACTCAGCGTGAATGGTACGCTCTCTACCAGGGAGAGCCCCCAGGCCTTAGCTTTTAAACACAATATGTTTCAACGGGTTTCAATCAGCTTGCTTTGTTTCTTTTCGAGGGGAATATGTGGAAAGGTGTGTTACACATAGCAAAATAACACAACGTTCTTTCATGATACCTCATAGACGAGCTCATGGTGGAAGTGTGGGACTTCCAGGTCTCGCAGACAGTGCTCCGCCTCCGCCACGTCTCCTGATATCAGGTACTCCTTGAGCAGGAGGTTCATCTGGAACAAAAACACAAACAAAGCCTTAGTTTTCTGTGTGCATCAAACACAGCTGGGATGAAGCAAGACTTTGAACTGTTGTGACTGTAGGGGTGGTTGAGCCTCTCAAGAGCATCCAACTTAATAAAAATTCTTTGGATTGTTTATTGTAAGAACGGACAGACAAATCTTTGTTACTCCCCTTTAATGGAAAGAGAGACAGAATGTTTATTGAGGCATGACTACTGATGGAATAATGCTGTGGAAATGTTATTTTCCAGATTTTATATCAAACAAAGCTTTAATAAGTCCAACACAACCTTAACTATTAACATTTGACAAATCAGGGTTTGTACAGCTTTTAAAGAGATGTCTAGAATCTCAAAGCAAAAACCTTTATAATGTCTGTATTTCCAGGCCTCACAGAAGAGAGAAAAAGAGTTCAATAACACCTAAAAGTATCTTCAAACTATTTCATCAAGCCACTGTACAGAGGGAGATTTACTCCAGCAATAACCTGGATTCCTTGGGAAATAAACTTGGCACACATGTCTGGCACACCTGACAACTTGAAGTCATTCTAAATGAAAAAAAAAAAAAGAAAAAAGAAACTTCTTGTTTTAGACTGTGCTTGAATCTTCAGACTCTGCTTCATGTATCTGTATTTCTCTGTTATGTCACTCTCACAGCTGAGCGGCGCTCACATCAACCGTTCTGCATCAAAACTATTTATGGAATGATTAGTCATAATTCAGATTCAGGGGAGCGTGATCGATGCAACAAGTTTGAAATCCCTCAAAGCTACACCGGCGGTTGTGAGTCAACACTGGGTCTAATTTCCTGGGCTGAGCGGAGTGTGTAGACATCTGAGCATCTGCAGAGAAAATAACATGAGGGGACTTGATGTGGACAAGCAGGGCAGAGGCCAGGAGAGGACAGAATAATGGACAGGAGTGGAAGAGGCTGCAAGAGCGCCGAGAGCACAACAATGGAGTGAATCGGAAAGAAAGTGAGAGCAGCGAGTGAAAGAGGCCTTGTGCCTCCTGCAGCCCGCTGTGTCCCCCCCCGAGGCTGCGCACAAGCAGGCAGGAAATCAAGAGCGGACAGCCCGCAGCTCTGAGGGCTACTGAGGCTCACACAATGCTGCAGGACTGAGAACAGGCTGACAGACAGCTTTCATTTCTAAACATGCACCGAATCAAAAGCGTTGCATAACTTACAATTAGCAAGAAGTGCACTCCCACACCTTCCACACCCACGTTAGCATGAATAATTCCAGAAATTCCAGATCGTGGGACAATAATTGTAAACAAAGATAAAGAGAGCATGTGGGGTTAAGCTGCAGTGTGCATGTGTGTCGAGTCTGTTCAGTTTAAAAGGCCAGGGTGTGTTTCAGGTCCTGAGCCGTTTCTGCAATTCCAACTTCTCAGGGGGCCAAAGTACTCAGATGAGACAGCAACATAGCAGAGGGACGGCTTTGGCTGTTTACCCAGCATGCATTTCTGCCTCTGTTAACCTATGGCAATGAAGACGCAGAGCTAGTTAATACAAACTCTGACCTTAAGTGTTAAGGGTCATGTTGTCAGCTCAGGGTGTCCATCAAGTGTCTGGACGATTTCGGCCTATCAAAGGAATATTGGAATCTGTGTACATGCTGTCCAATGTATGCTTTAAAGCAACATTTTCTGCATTATATATTAGGTTTTCATGACAGGATTTAAATTTGGGGTTAGCTATTAATTTCCTTTTTTATAGTCAGCATTGACTGAGACTGAAAAGTAACAATGATTATTATCCCATTTTTGTCATACCCATTTTTCACATTTATAATTTACAGAATCGGTTGACGATGGAAGACATTGTTTGTAAAATGTATAACCAAGTCAAATATTATTTTACAACGTTTTTTGTTTGAAAAATTAGTTTTCTAGTTACATCTGCAGAACGGTGACAAATCTATGCACAATAAACATGAAAAAGTGTATTGTTATTCCAGCTCAAAAAATATTTGCCATACTGGTTGTCAAAAATCCCATAATCCCATCTGGCTCTGTATCCTGTTGCTCTCCTTGTTCATTTCCTTTGCCATTTGTTGATACACAAAAACTGGAAACTGTTGTTGACATTTAACTTGAGCAATTAATTAAAATGCATTTTAATTGTAGTGTCCATGTTGTTTCCACATTATGACTTGAAGCTCATTAACATACTAAATTTGCGGTCAGGATGTTACTTGGTCTAGTGCCATTCCAGTAATTTTTTAAAATGTTCACCTCTTTGACGAGATGCTTGACAGGTCTCAGGCCTCCACCGACGCCCCACACATTATCTAGACGTACCATCTCTCTCTTCATTCTCAGCAGCACTTCGGCACGGTCTAAAGCCACTCTGCAAAAAGGAAAGCGTGCACCACAATATTATATTATGGCACAGAAATGGGCATGTGTATGTGCATTAAGTGTAGTAAGCGAGGGTGAATATCCCAGTTTAGTATGAAGGTCAAAAGGTTAGGATAACACAGCAAAGAAAACTTAAAGAAATTTTACAGCTGTTTCTTTTAAGTATTGTTTTTTAAAGAATCTACCGCGTCTGAATTTCAGTTTTATTCATGTAGCTCACCTGGCATGCTCACAGTCCACTTTGCCCTTGTAACAGTCCAGGAAAGACATGGGGAGGACATGGTCTGCTATGGCCCTGGCTACAAATTGGCCCAACATCTGAGAGACAGAAGAGAAAAACAAACATCAAGATGCTTCTCCACATTACATATTTGTTGTCCTGAGGGCAGCAGCACGATGAACTACCTGTGGAGCCTCCGGTGTGTCCAGGATGAGGTCCGGCAGCTCTTTGAGGATCTTGTCGAAGGCGCGGGCCATCTCGCTTTGTGACAGCATCTTACCCGACAGATCGGACAGCAGGCGGGAGGTGAGCTCTCTGTGGCTGGCCTTGCCTTCGAGGGACAGGGACACGGCCAGGGAGGAGAACTCGTACTTATGTGGACCCAGGTTGAGCTCCTTCAGCAACGTCTGACGGGACGGAGGACAGATTAAAGATGGCTGTGGATTAAACTGATCAACTCTGTGTCATAGGCATTAAATAAATGTTAACTAAACTATGAAGTCTCCATTACTTAGTCCGTCCATCCATCACTTTTCTCTCTAAACCTTCTTATTCCTGGTGTGAAAGGAAGAGGAAATCATTCAGGTGAAATACTTTACCTGGACCTCTTTTGTGTCTCCATGCTCAAAGTACTCCTGTACAATTGGGTTCACCATTTTTTCCAGCTCCTTCTCATCTACTTCTGGAACGACTGTAGCATAAACTGTGTCCCCCTGTGCAGGAGCAAACACATTCATTCAGAAACAAAAAATGATCCATGAACACAAATATGCACAACAAAATCTAAACAGCAACCTGCACATTCATTTCATTATATTACAGCTGTCAGCAACTGAAAAAAACAGAAACCTACACTTAACACCATTATAGTTTTTCATAATACGACAACCTAAAATGTGGCAAGATTTAAGTTAAGCATCCCTGATATTTCTTTGAACAGGCCTGTGTTATCTGACCCTGTTGCTGTGAACCTTTTGTTGTGAAAGCATGAAACATTTTCTCCAGTGAATGCCAAGAAACTGGTCCAACTGACTTTTCAGGTGGTGTTTCTAAACCTGGAGAACAATAAGAAGCATTTATATATTTAAAAAAAAACCTTGAAAGAATTAAATGGCCTGGAAAATAACAAGATCATATAATTGAGCAATAATTATAGGGAAGCAGCTACAGGGTTCATTATAACATAAAACGTAACATTCAAGCACTTTTTAGGCATTTAAGCTTTAATCTTACCTTACAATGGATATTGAGCTATCAAATACCCAAATTATATTTTGCGGCATTATTCAACAAAAGTTTGACGAATTACAAGAAAACTAAAAAGTGTCAAGTGTCAAAGTGTCTCGTCTGTTTGTAAGTACACTTGGTGCATGAAAGTATCATTTTAAGCACCACGATTCATTTTTAGTGTTTTTCCAGTATCTGTCAGAACACAATCAAGGTTTTAAAAATCATGTGTATTCCAATTCAGAAATTTAAAATCTGGCATGATAATTTGAGGTAATATCTGAGATTTCTTTGAAAACACCCATTAGTAAGTCCCCGCTCTATTAATCTTTGGGTCCCTTAACCTGGAAAATATGAATTGATGCAATCATTTCCTGAGCAGAAATGGATATTAAAAGAATAACACACAAACTATAATGATAGGAACTTGGGCTTTTAAGAGAAAAAAGCTTTGTCCAATTTTAATATCCTACAGCCCAAAAAATAATTACTCATCTGTCTTGACCTGTTCTCATAAGCCTGAGTTTATATAACAGGAAAACAAATATCAGTATAAAGGATTGCAGCCAGAAGTCCAAAACGCTGATTCACTTTCCTGTTTTCTGCTCTTGTTGCATGGAGTGAATGTCGACTGGTGTTGTGAGAGCCAAAACAATAATTTATGGTAAAGTGCAGGCCAAAGACTGTGTCAACATGAAGGTGGATGGTATGACTGAAGGTAAGGGTAACACAGGAGAATTCTCCAGCACGTTTCACTTTGTTACATGACTCCACACAGTGTTACATTTAGTCATTTTCCCACGAACAGGATGACCCGTTCCTTGCAGAAATCCTATATCAGGTGATCCCTTTAGTCTGGTTCAAAGGTCAGTGTCTGCACATGTCCCGTGGGTTTCTCTGCACCGCTCTGTCCCAGTTCCCTTTTAACACACTGGCATCTTTTCACCAAGCTCCTATAACATTCAAGGCCAAGGTTTTTTTTCCTTCTTGAGCTGTTTCCAAAAGTGTTATCAACCTTTTTTTTTTTTACTGCCATAAGCCTGGTTCCCACTCTGTATTCCACTGGTGTCACCATAACAGGAGACAAACAAACTCACATGGAGCATTCTCTTGATAACGGGGTTAAAGATTAAAATAATGTTGATTGGGATGGGACGGAGCCACCTGGATGAAGCAATCATGTGACAGGGGAGTTTAAATGGGCCAAATCATGTGGGTGCATTTTTTAATATAAAATAATTTCAAAAATTATTAATAATCCAGTATTAGCTATTGTAAAAGTTTGATCATTTGCCATTCAAGATAAAACAACTCATCACAACAGATCCATGTGTTGCTCATTAAAGATGCATAGTGCATAAGCTTGTTGTCGGAGCGTGGACACTCATTATCTTGTTCAGAGCGAAGCCTCTTTTCTATTCACTGTTTCAGCTGCAGCCCTTCAACATCAGCATGTTTGTTTGACACAGGAAATAAAAGGTTCCAGCTTTGATCAGTGGGCCTCTTTAGAACAAAAACCTGCTCCGCACAACAGGTTGCACCGACAACAACTGTGATAAACTAACCTCTGCTGGTGAGGCGCTTTCATCAGTGGCAAAAACAGCTCAGAGTACGTGACTGCAGGCTGCTGATGCTCAGGCAATTCATATATTGTGGGGGGGGAAACGGTCCACAGATCAAAAGAAAAATGTGATTTCCCTTAAAAAAATCCAGTCAAATATTTGAAACATCTTGGCCCATCAGTTTGGTTTAAACAAATCATGCTATTTGTAGTAGCGGTAGAACGATTAAATGGTTGGCTAATGAAGGGAATTTTGAGAGCCAGCAGCTTAAACTCACAACAAAAAAATGTCTGCAGACACATCTGCAG